>JADBJO010002885.1:82500-105000 GCA_016801955.1 Conus betulinus
GTTTTAAGGGCTGAAATTTCAATGGAAAGCATCTGGGCTAACTTTCAGAATTGCATTAAGTTTACATTCCTAGCTTATTTACCATATTTTGAAATTAAAATGTGGTGGACATGGAGGTGCCAAATAGAAGTTCTTTTAAGCATGAATCTCTCTCGCGTTCTTTAACTTTGTCTGCATACTTATAAGGCGAAGATTTGATCCAATGTGGAACGTTGTCTTTAAAGCCATTACCAAAGTTCACAGGTCTTGGATTTGCATTACAAGTGGGGCGGAGGGGTTTTTTTTTTTTTCATCCTCATCATCTTTGGATGGTTGGAAAGGGACAGTCACCAACTCTTAGTCCCCTGATATTCTCTAAAATGTCATGGCGGACACTGAGTGAGACAGCACAGTGCTGGGCAGTGAGACCCAGTGACCACGCATTTCATGATGGACACTGAGTGAGACAGCACAGTGTTGGAGCAGTGAGGCCCAGTGACCACGCATTTCATGATGGACACTGAGTGAGACAGCACAGTGTTGGAGCAGTGAGGCCCGGTGACCACGCATTTCATGATGGACACTGAGTGAGACAGTTTGTGTTGGAGCAGTGAGGCCCGGTGACCACGCATTTTCATGGATGGACACTGAGTGAGACAGCACAGTGTTGGAGCAGTGAGGCCCGGTGACCACGCATTTCTTTACTGGGCATTGGACTGGACGTGAAGAAATATATCATTGTCTCTTAGCCCATACTTTCTGTCACGACTAATTCTGTGGAAGCTCAAACGTCTGTCATCACAATCTGAGAAGCTGTAACTCCTTCCTTTTCACCATGGGCTGACAGTGAAACGGTTTGCCTGCAGTGTTATGCTAGTCACCAGTGAGGTGGAACCGTCATGGCTGGAAACACCATGCAGTGTTGATTATAGTAGTCACCGGTGAGGTGGAACCGTCATGGCTGGAAACACCATGCAGTGTTGATTATAGTCACTGGTGAGGTGCAATTGTCATGGCTGGACAGACCATGCAGTGTTGATTCTAGTCACCAGTGAGGTGGAATTGTCATGGCTGGAAACACCATGCAGTGTTGATTCTAGTCACCAGTGAGGTGGAATGTCCATGGCTGGAAACACCATGCAGTGTGTTGATTATAGTCACCAGTGAGGTGGAACCGTCATGGCTGGAAACACCATGCAGTGTGTAGATTATAGTCACTAGTGAGGTGGAATGTCCATGGCTGGACATACCATGTCCACCCAGTGTTGATTATAGTCACTAATGAGGTGGAATTGTCATAGCTGGACAGACCATGCAGTGTTGATTATAGTCACTGGTGAGGTGGAATTGTCATGGCTGGAAAGACCATGCTGCTGTTGATTATAGTCACCTTTGGTGAGGTGGCATTGTCATGGCTGGAAAGACCATGCTGTGTTGATTATAGTCACTGGTGAGGTGGCATTTGTCATGGCTGGAAAGACCATGTCCACCCAGCAGTAAGTGGGTGTGGGGTCAAGCCAGGGTAGGTATAGGCGACGGAAGGACAAGGATATCATCCATCTTCCACAATAGTATGCTCCGGACACGGTGAACGTTTAACAGTCTACTGCTTTGAAACGATCAAGCTTTGAGACTTGTACCTTGGTTAACTCATCTGTCGTTGTTTTCAAACTTAAATCCTCACACTCCAGTTTAACACTCGTTAATGATGACAGTTTGTTTACCGTGACTGTCCCTGGGGCCTTTGAAGGAGTGTCAGACCCCAATGAGGACACATTCATGGGCAGAACTCCACTCTGATCAGCACAGAAAGCTGACATCTTCTCTACAAGCAGCAGCTGCCTTGCAGGAGATTCTCACTGTGATCTATTCACCACTGTAACAGCAAAAGAACTGAGTGACTAAACTAAGGACCAAATCTTCTTGGACAGATAGGAATGAATCTTTGGCTCCAGGACACACTTTGGACGATCTGTGGAAGCGGAACTGTTGGACAGATAGGAATGAATCTTTGGCTCCAGGACACACTTTGGACGTTCTGTGGAAGCGGAATTGCACTCTGCAACATATACCCTCGTGTAGCACCAGTATGCTGTCATGCACTGATCTCTCAGCTGCAACAACTCCTCGTTAGTCCTTGACTTTGTGTGCACAATGCAAGAATGACGTCCATGGGAGAGAAAAAAGAAGCAGATGTCTTGTCGCACACTGCATCCAAGCGAGAGTCCCTCACCGAACTTCAAATGGGCCATCTGGAAGGTTTCATGCAGGTAAATGCCAAAACGATCTCCAAGGGGATGGAAGCCTGACCCAGTGGAAACCCCAACCAGCGTCTCATAGAAGCGTTCAACAGCTACCATGCCTCAAACTAAGTTGAGAACTTCTTCCTTATTTCTTTCCCTCTCCTACATCCACACCCAGAAAGAGTTCCCTTCTATTATCTGTTTGATTGTTTTATACTTTTGTTGTCAGTCACCAAGAGCAGATGACTATGATTGAATGAGCCATCATGAACCTCTGTCTGTCAATGGCGTGTGTTCAGAGGAGGGAGGGAAAGGGGGATAAGGGTTATGTTATGAATGATACTATGAATTTGTGACGGTTGCTGTGGATTCATTGTGTTGACTGTTCTCATCACCAATGCTATATTCACTGTAACTCCTGTCACGGTTGTTGCAAAGTGGTGTGGTGTGATGTGGAGTGGTGTGGTGTGGTGACGCACTGTGTATTGACAAGTGTTTCGTCTTGCTTTGTTCTGTATGATTTGAAGTGATGTGATCCGTTACGTTGTGAACTCAGTGTCTGCAACGTGTTCTGACAGAAGACGTTAACAAAAGGAAAGATTTGATGATTGTTTTTTTCTTGCCACGAACTTGAGTTCACCAGTTTCATGTATGGTGCTCTTCCGGTTACCCCTAACATCACTTTAAAACTTCAGGAAAAACAGATCTTTCTGTCAGTGCAGAATGGCATGATATTGAGAGATGAATAAAACCCATTAACCGTTCTCCCTTTTGTAAACAACTCAAAAAAAAAAAACTGGTCGAGTAAATACTTCGTCTGGATCTGGAAACAGTTGAAGGAGCCATGAAGAACGAAGCAACCTTCCTCAAGAAACTACTGTTAATCAACTACAAAGTCAGTGTTATCAGAGCAGCTAACGGGACACGGATGTGTAAACAGAACACGGATGATCGAAGGTGCATAATGTCAAGTTACCTTAGATTATCATCACAGCGGTACCACTTTGATCCACCAGCCCACTGAAGGGAAGTCACGGAACAGGCGTCTCCCCTTACCTAACACGGTGTCTGCATGCGATGGGTCCACTTCGCCGACACACGAGGAACATGATTGCGGCAAACGCCCACGCAAAGTAGAAAAGAAAGTCTGCATCTAAAGAAGGTCCTCAGAGCTGTGCCTCAGAATGCCATGATGAGCCTAAAGCTCTGGATCGGAAATAGGATAGGTCACCAGCCATGCTACACTTGAAAGGTGTAGCTCTGTAGGCTACATGAGGTCTGTAGGCCAAATGAGGTCTGTAGGCTACATGAGGTCGGTGGGCTACATGAGAGCTGTAAGCTACATGAGGTCTGTAGGCTACATGAGGTCTGTAGGTCAAATGAGGTCTGTAGGCTACATGAGTTCTGTAGGCTACATGAGGTCTGTGGGCTACATGAGGCCTGTGTGGGCTACATGAGGCCTGTGGGCTACATGAGGTCTGTAAGCTAAATGAGGTCTGTAGGCTACATGAGGTCTACATGAGGTCTGTAGGCTACATGAGGTCTGTAGGCTACATGAGGTCTGTAGGTTACATGAGGGTCTGTAGGCTGCATGAGGTCTGTGGGCTACATGAGGTCTGTAGGCTACATGAGGTCTGTAGGTTCCATGAGGTCTGTAGGCTGCATGAGGTATGTGGGCTACATGAGGTCTGTAGGCTACATGAGATCTACATGAGGTCATGAGGTCTGTAGGATACATGAGGTCTGTGGGCTACATGAGGTCTGTAGGCTACATGAGGTATGTAGGCTGCATGAGGTCTACTTGAGGTCTGTGTACATGAGGTCTGGGTACATGAGGTATGTAGGCTGCATGAGGTCTGTAGGCTACATGAGGTCTGTAGGCTACATGAGATCTACATGAGGTCTGTGGGCTACATGAGGTCTGTGGGCTACATGAGGTCTCAAGGCTAAACGAGATCAGTAGGCTACGTGAGATCTGTTGGCTACATGTCTGTGGACTACATGAGGTCTGAAGGCTACATGAGGTCTGTAGGCTACACGAGGTCTGTAGGCTATATGAGGTCTGTAGGCTACAAGAGCACAGCGCAGCTCTGCTTCCTGTCAAATATCCAGTTATCGTTCTTTGAAGAATCGTTTCCAATCGTTGATATATTTGGGCTTTGATCCTGAGAACTCTGGCTGACAAATGCGTTCAGATTTCAAAACTCGCTGATTAACTAGCTTATGTTAATAGATTTGTCAGAACAGGTGAACTGTATGTTTTATACCATTCTGCAGGCAAGGGATGTTTTGCAGTGGCTATACACAAGGAGAGAAAGTATGCTAAACACCCACAGAAGACAGGACCATAAGTCTTAACCAAAGGTACCTCATTGGAAATTGTTTTATTTGTTTGTTTTGCACTTTGTATTGACATAACCTTTACTTTCAAATCTGGTTGTTTGTGAGTATTTGAGAATTCCTCTCATGATTTAAGAACGTCACCGCAGATACCAAACGTCAACGTAGTATTATCAAATAAACCACAAAGCCTCATTTTTTGCTTTGAAATTTAATTGACCTCAAGGGTTAAGTTTCAGTCTTTGTCTTTTTTTTTCTTATTTTTAACCAGTCCACATTCTTGTTTGTTATTTTATCATCTTCACCATAACTCTCCTGTGTAATAACCCTGGACGCTGTCGGTTGTTCATCATGTCTTTGGTTGTATGGAACTTTCAGCATACGTTGGAGCGATAAACAGACATTTCGATAAAGTTATCAGCCAATTCATAAATACTCCTACTGGTCGAGTGTATCATCTTATTCTAAAGGCAAAACATCAATGTGACATGCATTTAATAATGCGCTAACACTTTCAATGGTGATCTGTGCCTCGCCTGATTCAAACTGGCGGGCTGAAAGGTCAGTTCACAAAATCAATGAAGAAAAGTGACAGTGTGCATGATCTTTTGAGTGTCATCTCTTCACACTGTCACTCAGAACAAAAGTCAGTTCTCTCCTTTGCTGTATTCCCTTCATTGCCTCTATTCCGGGCATTTTTTCCATTGCGCCTTTGTCACGCACAAACATGTATGTTATTTATACTATTGACATGGACATGCCTATACGTTATCACATGCCGTGTACAAACATATGCGTTACCAGATTAGTGACATGGCCATGTACAAACTTATATGTCGGTTATGTCATAATCATGGAAACGACCTGTGTTTTCGTTATGTTATTGTCATGGGCCAACCTATATATTCTCTGTGTCACAGTCATGGACAAATATCTATGTTATCTACGTTGCAGTCCAGAATAAAGGTATACGTTACCAGACCATTGCTAGAGACACATACTGACCTTTACATTATTTATGCTGCATTTGTGCGTAAACGTATCCGTTACCAATGCTATAGTATAGTCATGTACGAATCTATGTTACCTGTACTACAGTCATTTCACAAACCTATATTGCCTCTAGTTATGTTCAAACTATATTACCTGTGCTACGGTTATGTGCAAACCAATATTACCTGTGCTTCAACCATTTACAAACCTGTGCTAAATGTGCTTTAGTCACACGTAAAAACTATGTTATGTGTGTTTCTGTAATAATCAATGCTAAATGTAAGGCTAAATGTTATCTCTGTCACGATCATAAACAAACATATATGTTATCGGTACCAGCCGTGTGTCTGTACGTTTTCTATTCTACAATGAATATACCTTTACGTTTTATATGCTATTCATCGAAAAAAACGAAAACCCACCAGTGTCGTACTCAAGTGTAAATGTGTCAGTTATCATAGGCTAGTAATGCTGTTATAATGCACAATCGTATCAGCAGTGCTTCGGTAATGCAGCAACAAGTATGTGGCAATGCTATGTCTGTGTACGAACCAATACGTTATCGTGCTATAGTGATGTACAAGGCTGTATGTCGTCTGTAGGCACGTGAGGACCCTTCAGACTTGTCAGTGTGATGATGCAGTAATAGAACTAACAGCACCCTGCTGCTTTTGTGACACAGACGTCTCACTCCGGTGTTTGTCTTGGAATGACAGCGATCATCCCCTGTCGTTAATTTCATTAATTAGCCATTGACGGAAATCCTCTAATCATATGGAGTCCATTAGCGAAATAATAGACACTGAATCGTCTGCCATACAGTGACTACCTTGGTTACCAGCCTCCAGTTCATGATGTTGACTGTCTGTTAGAGGACGGTTAGTATTTCTTAGGAGACAATGCTTTGATATGTTGTGCGTGAGCGTCTGTCATTCCCTTTGGAGTGTTCGGTTCTGTCTGAACAGCACTGTGTTTCTGTGTTTAGATTCAAATAAAGGTATGAAAGGATTGTTTCAGTAAAAACGTACGTTATGCTTGTGTGTGTGTGTGTGTGTGTGTGTGTGTGTGTGTGTGTGTGTGGTGTGTGTGTGTGTGTGTGTGTGTGTGTGTGTGTGCGCGCGCGCGCGCGCGCACGCTCGCGAGCGCATGCATGCTTGCAAGCATGCATGACTGTGTATTTAGTGCACATCGTTCTCCCGTGGTCACAGACATAATTATATTAACATCTCGATCAATCCTAACCAAATCATTTACACACGTGCACACACACAGACACACACAAAAACAAAAACTCTCTCTCTCTCTCTCTCTCTCTCTCTCTCTCTCTCTCTCTCTCTCTCTCTCTCTCTCTCTCTCTCTCTCTCTCTCTCTCTCTCTCTCTGAGGGCATGGTGTACAAAAACTGTTAGCTTATCCATTTTACCCTCTATAAAAATGTTCGTATTCGTATTCGTATTCTCTCTCTCTCTCTCTCTCTCTCTCTCTCTCTCTCTCTCTCTCTCTCTCTCTCTCTCTCTCTCTCTCTCTTTCAGACAGTGTATAAGATGTACATACTTTTTTCCGTCGAGAGACAGACAGACAGACAGACAGACAGACAGAGACAGAGACAGAGAGAGACAGAGACAGACAGAGAGGGAGAGTTTATAACATCGCAGGCAGATGTCAAGCTATAGCAGACATTGAAAAGTTAATCAAGAGACACAGCATGTGGCAGTCTGTCATACACAGGGTCGTAGTTTATGTCACAAAAGCCATACTGCTCTACGTTTATCACAGTGGAAACCTCACCTTCTGCCTGACGAATCCAAAAACGAAACCCTGAAAGAAGCACGCAAGTGGGCGTACTGTACAAGATGTAGAAAGTTAGTACAAAGTTTCGCCGTTCGAATTTCAAAGACATCAGAGCCAGAGTAGCAGGAATCTGGATGGAAGGAAGTGGACAGGAAACTGGAATCCTCCACAGCCGGTCTGGGTTTAGTCGACAGCCTCGTCTTTGGGACACAGGACAGGGGAGACAAATAACCACTTCAGGCATGAAACGGACTTTGCTCTGTCTGTCTGCATAATGGACCAGGGGGACGTTGGTCCTCTGTCTGTCTGTCTGCATTATGAAACAGGGGCGTTGGTCATCTGTCTGCATTATGGAACAGATACGTTGGTCCTCTGTCTGTCTGCATTATGAAACAGATACGTTGGTCCTCTGTCTGTCTGCATTATGGAACAGGCCCACTGGTCATCTGTCTGTCTGCATTATGGAACAGGCCCACTGGTCATCTGTCTGTCTGCATTATGGAACAGGCCCACTGGTCATCTGTCTGTCTGCATTATGGAACAGGGGCGTTGGTCCTCTGTCTGTCTGCATTATGGAACAGGGGGGGCGTTGGTCCTCTGTCTGTCTGCATTATGGAACAGGGGCGTTGGTCATCTGTCTGTCTGCATTATGGAAGGGTTGTTGGTCATCTGTCTGTCTGCATTATGGAACAGGCCCACTGGTCATCTGTCTGTCTGCATTATGGGAACAGGCCCACTGGTCATCTGTCTGTCTGCATTATGGAACAGGGGCGTTGGTCCTCTGTCTGTCTGCATTATGGAACAGGGGCGTTGGTCCTCTGTCTGTCTGTCTGCATTATGGAACAGGGGGCGTTGGTCATCTGTCTGTCTGCATTATGGAACAGGGTTGTTGGTCATCTGTCTGTCTGCATTGTGGAACAGGGGGTGTTGGTCCTCTGTCTGTCTGCATGTGTGGAACAGGGGGGCGTTGGTTTAAATTGAAATGGAATGGTGATCTTTCTCCAGGATGATATGGAATGGCAGCTGACACCACCATTGAAACGAGGGGACAGAAGAGCGAAGCAGAACAGGCAAAGGTGAAACAACCATGACGCTTGTATTCCTGACGTCTTCGCCACATTCTAAAATCATGTTACCGAAGATGGAGAAGTACCAGAAGTGATTTCTAAGCATGAATTTTGTGTGTTCATGGACTTTCTTTACATGATATACGGTGAAGGTTTGATCATCCTGTGTAAAACAGTTGTCCTGAAAACTATAACCAGAAAAATGAGAGTTCACAGGTCCCAGGTTGGCATCACACGAGTGAAGCAGATTATTATCCCCATCGCCTTTGGATGCTTGGAAAGAAAATGGTCACCTGCCATGATTCCCAAGTGACCCCCTGAACTGTCATCATGGACACTGGGTCAGACAGCAGCGTGATGAACTGGTCAGGTCCAGCCACGGTGCCATTGATTGCCGTGCGCTGGAGCGGACGTGAACAGTGCATAACTACATGTCATGATATACTTTCTGTCATGACTGTAAAACAGAGAGAAAGCTCAACATGCCCTCATGCCGCACTGATACGATGTCATTAATCTTTCAGTGTGCAGCAATCCCTCACTAGCCCTTGACTTTGCCTGCACAGTGTCATGATGACCTCCATGGCAGAGAACAAGGACCAGTTATCTCCTTGCTGACTGCACCCTAACCGGAGTCTTTCACTGATCTTCAAATGGGTCAGCTTGGACCTTTCATGTTGGTAAATTCCAGAAAGATCTTCAAGGAGATAGAGGCTTGACCCACCAAAACCCCAACAACATTAATTCGAAATGTTCAACAGCACCCATTCCTCAGACTACTTTCAGAATGTTTTCTTTTCTTCTTTACCCTTTATTATTATTATTATGAATACTTATATAGCGCCTATGCTCGGCTAGAAACCAAGCTGTAAGCGCTTTACAATCCATACTCGTTTACACGACGAGCTGCCTACCTGGGTGGTGCCGACTGAAGAGCTGCCAGCTGGCGCTTCATTCGGTCGTTTCCCGTGTCATCCAGTCAATACTGTTCAATATCGTTCATCCCATTTACTTTCTTCCTTCATTCTTTCCCTTTCTCACGCAGGGTGCATGCTATGTGTAACGTGTCATCCATACCAACGGCCAAACTGGCCACCTCTTCCGAAAGTTGGTGATGGGATTTTACGTGTGTGCAAGATGTTATGCGTGCGTTCACAAACAGAACCTCGGTTTATAGTCTCATTCAAAGGACTCTCTTTATCTATTTATTGTTCTATACTTTCATTGCCAATCATTACTTAGATAGAACGGGTTTTCCTCTTCTATGATTGAATGAGTCGTCATTAATCTCTTTTTATCAATGGTTACTGTTGAGAGGGAAAGGCAGAGAACGGCAAGAATTGCCTTATCAATGGTGCTGTAAATCTGTGACAGTTGCTGTGGATTCATTATGCTGATGGTGTCACCATCGATGCTATATTCACTTGAACTCCTTTTATGGTTGTTGCAAAGCGGTATGGTGCGATGTGGAGAGGTGTGATGTGGTGGCACAGTATGTGTAGATATGTGTTGTGCGTTGCCCTGTTCTGCACTGACGTATTGTTGTGTGACGTGTTGCATTATAAAGCGATGGGCTGTGATGTATTCTAACAGAAGACAACAACACCATTAAAGGTTTTTGATGAAACCCATCTCCTCTTTGAACTCCATACCTCCAGTTTCATGTATGGTGCTCTAATGGTTACCCGTAACAACAGTGTAAACTACAGAAGTTATAGACCGCTATAGACCAGTACAGAATGACGTGAAGTTGAGAAGTGAATGAAACACTTCAACTCTTCCCCTCTTCTATAAATACCACTGATGAAACAGTTCAGGCAGACACTTCGTCCAGATCTGGATACAGTAGAAGGAACCATAAAGGAATGATGAGGCGTAACACCAGAGAACTTCACAAAAATACTCTTAATCAAGTACAGAGTCAGTTTTGTCAGTCCAGCAAAAGAGACACAGCTGTGGAAGCAGAACACGGGTGATCAAAGTGAAACGATGCCATCGTGCATTACACTATGACAACACCGGAGACATCTAAGTTTTTGTTCTTCGTCGTATAATCAGAATACTTCAAAAGAGGTACCATGTTAACAAGCCGACCTTCCTATGGTTACACTGGCTAATCCTTAGAGCGGTGCCGCTCTGATCCTCAAGTCTACTCCAGGGACGTCACAAACAGGCGTTTCTCTCTTACCTAACACGGTGTCTGCATGCGATGGGTTCACATCACCGACACACGGGGAACATGAATGGCAGAAACACCCACGCACAGAAGAAAGGAAAGCCTGCATCAAAAGCAGCTCCTGGGGACGGGGGGGGGGGGGGGGGGGGGGGGGGCATCAGAATGCTGTGATGAGTTTGAGACCCTGGATAGGAGTTACACGCAGCCAGCCAGGACGCAGTTGTAAGGTATAGGTCTGTAGAGGTGTACAGTACACGTCTGCTTCTTACCAAGTGTTCAGACGCTGTGGCGAAGCGGTTAGTGTCGCAGACTGCCAGCTGGGAGATTGTGGGTTTGATTCCCATCAGAGCCACGAGGGATTTTTTCTGCTCTGACCAGCTCCTACCTAGAGCTGAGTTTGCTGCAGGCTCAGTGGGGGAGATTGGAACCACACAGTCGAGTTTTATCCATTAAATGGATGTGTCTCTGAGAGTGTTGTTAAATTTCTTGATCAACGCTGCAGGTGTCTGTATATCTCTCGGGCCTGGTGGACGCTGGGATACATTATGAAAGTAAGCGTAGAGAGCACCGTGTCGTGCAGTCTCTACTATAGTCTGTAGAGTTACCCCCAGCCCCCACCAGTTTCCTCTCCCCAGTCCTGTATTAGCTTCCCACCAAACCCACCAGTCCTGTATTTCATGCCCCCCTCTCCACCAACCCACCCCCACCCCCCCAGTTTCTCTCTCCGTCCTGTATTAGCTTCCCACCAAACCCACCACGCCACATATCTCTCCTCCGTGATTTTCCTCCCCCCCCTCACTCTTCCTCTCCCCCTCCCTCCCCCTCTCTCTCTCTCTCTCTCTCTCTCTCTCTCTCTCTCTCTCATCTCTCTCTCTCTCTCTCTCTTCTTTCTTCTTTTTGTCTTCTTGTTTTCTTATTTGAACTTTTACTTCGTTGTGGTATTTTTCACGTGTGTTAGGTATTTGCTCAACAATAACAGAATACAGGTGGTGTGTGTGGGGGGGTAGGTGGGGTGTGTGTGTGTGGGGGTTGGCGTGTGTGTGTGTGGGTGGGTGGGTGGGTGGGTGGGTGTGTCGGTGTGTGTGTGTGTGTATGTGTGTGTTTGTGTCTGTGTGAGTGTATGTGTGTGAGTGTGTGTGTGTGTGTGTGTGTGTGTGTGTGTGTGTGTGTGTGTGTGTGTGTGTGTGTGTGAGTAAATGAGTGTGCGTGTACGTGTGTGTTTGTGTGTGTATGTTTGCGTGTGTGTGTTTGTGTGTGTGTGTGTGTGTGTGTGTGTGTGTGTGTGTGTGTGTGTGTGTGTGTGTTAAACACAATGTTGGAATTGCTGAGGAGAAATAATGCGTAAACCATTGGCCTCTTTATGAAGTGTTTTATTCCTGAAGAAGCCCATGTGGCGAAAGCTTGCAAAATAAAATCGTGCCTGTCGGAAATGATGTTCACTTGTCTTAATATTCATTTTATTCAACATTACCTGTTGATGTCGTTTTGTTGTGTTATACATATAATTACCAGACCAGTGCTGGAGTCATATACAGCGCTTTAAGTTATTCATACTGTAGTCATGCACAAACGTACGTATGTTACCAACGGCATAATCACGTACGAAGCTGTGTTACTTGTGCTGTGCTGAAGTCATTCGCAGATCAATAAAGTGTGTGCTACAGTCATGTGCATACTTGTTACCTGTAGTGTAGTCATGCACAAAACCATGTTAGCTGTGCTATAGCCATGCACATGCTATGTTATCCATGTGTCATGTAATGCGGAGCGATATTTCGTATGCTACGCGATTACATGAGACAGTACAGATTAACAAAAAGATTATTGATTCGTGCGTTACGTTACTATAGGTGAGTCGTGTGACACAAGGGAGCGTATTGACTGAACGTGGCCCAGGGTTTGAGTGAAATTTTTAACATTGTTCACGCGATTTGAATATAAACAGGCGTTGACCTGTATCGGTGCGCACTCTGAGAATGGAACAGATGATTTAGATGAAGAAGAGGCGGACTGTGCCCATTGATAAAGGCAGAGGCCTAACACATACAGAAGTATGTGAATTGTAGTTGATTGACCGGTACTCAAGCCGTAAGTATCTAATTTTATATTGTGAGAATCTAGATGATTCTCCATTTTGTTTTCTACGGTTTATTGTCGGAACCGAAACTATGTTTGAAAAATTGAAGAGTTCAAAAATGTTAAAGTGTAACATGACTGCTAACTGGCTGGCAGTGTTTTGAACTCGTGTTTATCCAGTTTGTTATAGCTGGGCCGACTCCCCGTGCGGTAGAGGAAAGAAGAGAATGGAGATCGGGCACTAAGGTGGATGGCCGGGGGCTGCGCGCGTTCCCGGGCCAAGCTCCGATCCGCGGGAAGATCCAGGTTGGGCAAGAGTTTGTCGCCGACCAGTAGTTGTGATATGTATGGGCAGTATGGGATCCCCGCACAGAGGAAAGCCAGTCCGGACACCACAGAGAGTGTGTGTGGACACTTGCAGTGAGTAAACCTGCAACATTCATATTGAGCACAAAGAAGCGTGCTTGATTGTTTGCACCAGCTGAAAGACAGATAATGAAATATATAAGCTTTGATTGATGCCAGAGTAAAAAAACCCCATGGGATTTTAACAGATTAAGGAGGGGATGAATCAAAATTTGACCTTTGTTTGCGCCTTATGTGTATGGAGTGGATGCAGTTGTGTGCGGAAAAAGACGTCATGTTCGTGTGTGTACGTGCGTGCATGCATGGATATCCAACGTCTGACAGTGGTGACCCCGACTTGGAACTTTGTTTTTGTTTCGTACCGTACCCCTCCCCTTGGTTGTGATGTTCCCCCCCCCATTTTGAAAAAAAAAAAGAGTTCGATTTGCTTTTTAAGGTATTAGTGAATGTTGTATGGGGAACATTTGATTATTACGTATAATTAATTACCTTTTCTATTTGGATACATCATCCCTCTCCCCCCCCCCCCCCCCCCCCCCTCTAATTTTCTTTATATATTGTAAAATTTTTCTATTTAAACCCCTCCCATATTTTCCTTTCTTGATTTATTATTCATTCAGCAATTTGAACAGAATTTGCTGTGAAATCCCCACCTCCTTTTGTATTCCCACGTTTTTTTTTTTCTACTGAGTATTTTAAGGATTTTCATGTAACCCCCCCCCCCCCCCCCCCTCATTATACCCCCTCCCCAGTACTTTATTTTTTTTTTTTGGTAATTTTTGTTTAAAAAAAACCCCTTCTTGTACTTATTATTAATTGCATAAATTTGATTCCCTTTTATTATTTGAATCAGTTTTCTTATATTGTATCCATTTCCTGATTTTTTTATTTCAAATTTTGAAATAATTTGTTTTGTAACCCTACTTTATTTTTATTGCAACTTTGATTTATACCTACCCTTTGTTTGGTTTTTTTGTTTTTTTTTTTTTTTTTTTTCTGGAGTGTGGCAAAATAATTTTGTTTTCTTTCCCAACCCACTTAAGACTTAGTGTTCACTTTTCATTGTACCCCCCCCCCCCCCCCTTCAAAAGTGTCCCTATGTAACTGTGTGTGTGTGTGTGTGTGTGTGTTTTTTTTTCCCCTGTTCTAGTATTTTGTGCTGGTCCCGTCTCCGATTATACGGGTGGGCTGTGCCAGTAGGGTAGTCCAGAGGGCTTTTTCTCATTTCTAGTCTTTACTTTTTCTTACTGTCTTGGTGATTTCCACTCTGTCTACTTTTGCTGTTTTCTGACTTCATTCTCTCTCTCTCTATTTCGTCTTTATCAATAGGCACCTATCTAGTTTGAAATTTTTCTCATTCTCATTTCTTAGGTAGGGTTTCTGATAGTGATTGTGTATTATCCCCTTTTTTAGGTGTTTGTCTTTTCATTGTTTTAATTAATGTTTTTTAAGATTTTTTTTTTTTTGTATGTGTATGTGAAAGGATTGTTGAGTGAGTGCCTCTTTTTCTATTTCTACCTCTGTTTTTGTTAGGGAATTGTTGTTCCATAGGCTGGTGAGCTTCCACCTTCTCTTGCGGGTAGCAAGGGGGCATGGCGATGGGAGACGCTTAGCCTTACGTAGTTTTTTTTTTTTTTTCGTTTCACACCTTTTTCTTTCCTATTATTTGAATTCGATTTTTTTCTCCTTCCCTGGCCACTGATTTGATCCAAAAGGGGATCATTTTGGAGGCCTGTCCAAATAAACAATTTTTTTTCTTGGAAATCTTCTTGGTTTTGCTGTTTGAAAAACATTGTTTTTTTTTTATTAGTGTGTATAGGAGTGATTGGATTTGGTGTGTGTGAAGGAAATTTTATACTGAAACTTTAAAATTCATTTTTCTTTTTTTTTTCAAATTTAAAGTAAATTTTCATTGTTCTTTTCCTTTTCATAAAATTTTTTTTTTTTTTTTTTATTATCTTAGAAAAAAATTTTTTTCATTCAAAATGTCGGCCTTTGAGACCTACCTGTCTCAGGGTAAGACGTTAGGCCTTGATGGGCCGGACTTGATTCAATATGTCAAACAGTGTGAGGATCGCGCTGAGCGCGCAAGAGAGAGGAAGAAAAGGATAAAGAGAGGAGAAAGAAAAAGAGAAAAAGAAAGACAGAGAGAGAAAGAGAGAGAAAAGAAAAGGGATAAAGAAAAGGGAAGAAAAGGATAGGGAAAGACAGAGAGAGAGGAGAGGGAGAGCAGCATGAGAAAGATTTAAAAGCCATGGAGTTAGAGTTAGAGAGTAAGAAGCTTCAGCTTGAAATGGAGAAATTAAAAGCTTTTGGTGTTACAGACAATGGTTCTGCGCAGGGTTCTGGTGATGCGAAACCTATTTCTGGTCGTTCTCCTTATATCCCCAAGATGCCTGTCTTTGATGAAAACAAAGATGAGATTGATGCATTTTTGTTTAGATTTGAGAGTCATGCTATTTCTTGCGAGTGGCCCCCAAAGATAAGTGGGTATTGTATATTGCGTCTCTTTTCAAGGGCAGTGCGTTGACGCTGTATCATTCTTTGGCAGCGAAGGATACTTTAACATGGGATGAACTTAAGGATGAATTACTTAAGCGTTACCGGTGTACCGCCGAAGATTTCGCGAGAAATTCCGTACCGTGTGCGTCCGGAGAAAGGCGAGTCATTTCCTGCGTATTTGATTCGGTCTGCTGCGCATTTTCTTGATCGGTGGATTGACTTGTCCAAAACTAAAAAGGATTATGCGGAACTTCGTGATCTGTTTTTTGCGTGAGCAGATTTTTAAACAGCGTTTCAAAGGACTTGGCTGTTTTTCTAAACGAAAGGTCGGTCACGAGCGCTGAAGAAATGTACGAGCTTGCGGAACAGTACAGGACTGCGCATCCTGATCGGACGTTTGCCCGCAAGGGAACGGACACGGCTTTTGATGTAAATGTCGCTTCCTTCGCACATCACCCAAAACAGTGTTGGTTCAGACCGTGGATTTGGCTCTTGGCGTTCAAATCAGAACCGTAATCGTTACCGTGGAGGTCAAAATTTCCCGCGGTGGTCAAAATTCTCGTAGCGGACGGGATCATGGCAGCCGGTTTGAAACAGTCTGCTACGGTGGTGGTCAGCAGTCTGGTCATTTGGGTGCAAAATATACCGGTACACCTAGAGGTGGTCAAACAGCGTCTAACTCTCGGTATCCGCGTAACCGTGGCCGACAGCGCGGACAGGCTCATAATACCTCAGGTACACCCGCAGGTTGTTACAATTACAATTGTGGTTGCTGGTTTCATAAAGCTCGGGATTGTCCATCTGTAGAGCAGTCAGCAGTGAATGTCGCGGGTATGTGTCAGACAATGTTTCGGATCCATCTACTGTAGCCCATTCGATGGTGTCACATGTTAACACTGACGGCTTACTGGTTGAGTCAGGAACGGTCAATGGGTTTCACTGTTCTGTGTTGAGGGACACAGTTGCACTACTGCTGCGGGAGTGTGCGCCGTTCTTTTGTTCTTCCGCACCAGTTCACTGGTGAAGAACAACATTGTCGTTCTTTTGGAGGTAAGATTGAGGTTTTCCCTCTTGCTGTGGTCTCAGTTAGTACACCTTACTTTGAGGGTGAGGTGCTTGCCTGTGTTATTGAGAACCCAGTAACGGATCTCATTCTTGGTAATCTTCCAGGTGTTACTTCAGCATGTTCAGGTGCAGGTGGATCTTTTGTCCCATGTAATGTGACTACTCGTTTACAGGCAGACAAGGAGAAACAGTTGCCTGTACCGTTGTCAGTGCCTGATTTGTCTGTGCTGCTGGATGTACAGCCTAAGGAATTTTGCTGCTATGCAGAAGCGTGATGCCTCTTTGAGCCATTTGTTCTCTTCAGGTTGTAACTGAGGTACCTTCCCCTTTGACTAAGCCTGTTTTTTTTTTTTTTTTAATGATGTTCTATGTTGCTTGGTCAAGGTCAAAGACAAAGGTGAAGTTAAGCGTCAGGTGGTAGTTCCTCAGGAGTTACGTAAACGTTGTGCTTCTTCATACTGCGCATGACAGCATTTTTTTTTCTGGTCCATTGTGGGATCAGACGTACTCTACAGCGAGTTCTTGCATCGTTCTTTTGGCCAGGAGTGTCTCAGTCAGTCAAGGAGTATTGTCGTTCATGTGATACTTGTCAGAAGACTGTGTCTCTCGTAACCGCGTCCCTTGTGCGCCGTTGCACAAGATGCCGTTGGTTTTTCAGTACCTTTTGAGAAGGTAGCGATGGATTTGGTTGGTCCTTTGGGGTGTCGTCTTCTGGCTTCGGTACGTTCTGACGTTGGTGGATACAGCTACTCGGTTTCCAGAGGCTGTCCCACTCAAACGTATTGATACAGTCACTGTCTGCGGAGGCTCTTCTTTCTATTTTTTCAAGGTATGGGTTTGCCTTCCGAAATTCTTACTGATTGTGGTACTCAGTTTGTTTCGGACCTGATGAAGGAAGTGTACCGTCTGTTGTCTATTTCTTTCTGTTACCACTACTCCATACCACCCTCAGTCTAACGGGACATCTAACGGGATGGTGGAAAGGTTTAATGGCACCTTGAAGTCCATGCTGAAGAAAGGTTTTGTCGTGACTGTCCCAAGCAGTGGGATCGGTACATTCCGGCTGTTCTGTTTGCATATCGGGAGTTGCCGAATATGACTTTAGGGTTTTTCTTTCCTTTTGAGTTACTTTTCGGTCATTCACACCCCGTGGTCCTATCGCTTTGTTAGCTGATAAGTGGACTGGCACACAGATGACTGACGATGACAAAAAAACGTTTTACCAATATGTACATGACTTGCACAATCGGATACTGGACAGTTGTGCTCAGGCAGGCACAACAGACCGCTGACAGTCAGACCGACAAGTATAAAGTGTACGCAGACAGAAAGAGCTCTCCTCGTTCATTGAAAGTGGGTGATCAGGTTCTTGTTTTGCTCTCTCTGATGAACAGAATAAGTTGAAGGTTTCCTGGAAAGGTCCTTTTCTTGTGAAGGAAAAGTGTGTTCACCTGTCAACTATCGTATTGACATGCATGGAAGTCCAAGGTTTTCCACATCAATATGTTGAAAGAGTATGTGGGTTCGGACGAATGTTGCTGTCAATTTCGATGTTGCTCTTTGTGTTCCTCAGGGGGATTAGACTCTCGCGTCTGCATTGTCTAATGAGAGTTACCTGTGGATTGTGTTGTTTCCACTGGTGTTTCGGATGCAGAGTGTTCACATTCCCCTGTTTTCCCCCGTCGGGGGTGTACAGGATGTACATTGTTCCTCTGTAGGAGTTGTACAGGATGTACATTGTTTCTCTGTAGGAGTTGTAGGAGTACATTGTTTGTACAGGATGTGAGTGATGTGACGATGACGTTTCATTACCTACCTTGTCTGTTCAAGGCGAGACATTTCGTGATGTAAAGGTTGATGCTCCTGAGTTGTCAGACACTCAAAAAAGTCTCAGTTTGATGTGTGTTTTGGAGGATTTTTCTGATGTCTTGACAGATACACCAGGGAAGGCTGTACAGGTAGATCCACACTGTATTAATCTGACTACTGATGTTCCTGTTAGGGTCAAGTCTTACCCTTTTGCCTTTTGCAAAGAGGGAGATCATTCAGAGAGAGGTTCAGGTTATGTTGGATCTTGGAGTGATTGAACCGTCTGTCTGTATCACCGTACAGTTCTCCAGTCGTTCTGGTGGGTAAGCCTGATGGCTCAATTCGATTCTGTGTATCGATTATCGGGGCTCTCAATAAGGTCACTGTGTTCGACTCTGAACCGATTCCAGATGTTGAGGATATTTTCTGTCGTTTGTCTGTCTGAAGGTCGGTATTTTGTCAAAGTAGACCTTGCGAAGGGATACTGGCAGATACCTATGTTGCCTCAGGATAAGGAAAAGACCGCGTTTCAAACTCCTTTTTGGTTGTTTCAGTGGACAAGAATGCCTTTCGGGTTGCAGAACGCACCAGCTACATTCGCAAGAATGATGCGGAAGCTGCAGTTGTATCAGTTTTTCAGCTGTAGTTTTTTTTTGATGACATTCTTCTTGCAGCTCGTCTTTGGCAGCAGTTGTTGGACTACTTACGCATGCTTTTGACCCGTCTCAGGTTGTTTGGGTTGACAGCTCGTCCGTCAAAAGTGCTGGCTGGTTTTCAGGAGTTGGAGTTTTTGGGACATATGATTTCCGTTGGTCATGTTGTTCGTCCGGAAGTCAAGAAAGTGCAAAAGATTTTGTCTGTGGGTAAGCCAACTACGAAGAAAGCAGGTTCGCTCTTTGTTGGGTCTTTTGTCCTACTATCGCAGATATGTTCCTCATTTTGCTAGTCTTACTGCACCTTTGACTGAACTGACTAAGGGAGATAAGAAGCGTCAGATTGAGTGGTGGTCTGATGAGTGTCAGAAAAGTTTGGAGAAGGTTCAAGCTGTACTCAATTCATTTCCTGTGTTACTTCTTCCTAACTTGGATGAAGATTTTGTCTTACGTACAGATGCTAGCAGTAAGGGCATGGGTGCATGTTTGCTACACAGGAAAAGTCAGGACTTTTACATCCAGTGCAATACGCTAGCAAAAAAAGTTTTCTGTGGTGCAAGAGAGATACTCGACTATTGAAAGGGAGTGTCTTGCTTTGGTCTGGGGACTGGACAAGTTTGCTAGGTTTTTATCAGGGAGACCTTTTGTTTTGCAAACTGACCACAGACCGTTGACATTTTTGAAAGCGTCAAAATAAAAAAAAATAATCGCCTGTTAAGATGGGCATTAAGCATTCAAGAGTACTGTTTCACTGTTGAGCCTATCTCTGGGACATCTAATATTTTCGCAGATTTGTTGTCCAGGGAGTAGTGCTATGCTATACCATGTGTTTTATGGTCTGCTGATGCTGTATTTTGTATTTGTGATTGATCATTGCTTATTCATTTCCTGTCTTGTAAGCTACAGTTAGCTACAAGTTTGAGTGAGTATGGTCTACACAAGATACAAGTCTAAAAATTGTGTGTATATACATTATTGCTGCTGTATCATTTTTTGGTCAAATTGTCTGTATTTTTCTCTTACTTGCGTTCATGGGTGAAAATGATTTGGTGTAGTGTCATTGTAAATGACCATTGCAGATGGGCTGCTGTGCATGTTCATGGTCATGTAGATAATTTTGAACCATGATTGGTGATTTTAACGTGTGTGTGTCTCATGCTATTGATACACGATGGATTTCTTGAGGTTGTCTTTTGAAGATCACTGCATATTTTGATATCTTTGTGTGGGGTGCTTACTGTTTCATCTATGCATATAGTGCAGTTCTTAATGGTTTCATCTTGCATATTCTGTTGGGTTTCGGCAGGAAGTGTTATGGTTTGGCAGGTGTATGGATCATGCAAGTGTTGTGCTTAAGATGTGGATTATGTATTTTGGAGATATTGAGGTGATCCCATGGATAAAAAGTGTTGATTCCTTTGATGAATATATTTTGTGCATTTGATATGTATATATAGTACTTCTGGTTTTGGGTTCCTCTGTGGGGTATCCTTTTGCAAGATTTCTCCGGTGGAAAAAATCTTACCCCGGGAAGGGGGGTGTCATGTAATGCGGAGCGATATTTCGTATGCTACGCGATTACATGAGACAGTACAGATTAACAGAAAGATTATTGATTCGTGCGTTACACTATAGGTTAGTCGTGTGACACAAGGGAGTGTATTGACTGAACGTGGGCCCAGGGTCTGAGTGAAATTTTTAACACTGTTTCACGCGATTTTGAATATAAACAGGCGTTGACATGTATCGGTGCGCACTCTGAGAATGGAACAGAGATGATTTAGATGAAGAAGAGGCGGACTGTGCCATTGATAAAGGCAGAGGCCTAACACATACAGAAGTATGTGAATTGTAGTTGATTGACCGGTACTCAAGCCGTAAGTATCTAATTTTATATTGTGAGAATCTAGATGATTCTCCATTTTGTTTTCAACGGTTTATTGTCGGAACCGAAACTATGTTTGAAAAATTGAAGAGTTCAAAAATGTTAAAGTGTAACATGACTGCTAACTGGCTGGCAGTGTTTTGAACTCGTGTTTATCCGGTTTTGTGTTATAGCTGGGCCGACTCCCCGTGCGTAGAGGAAAGAAGAGAGATGGAGAGATGGGGGGCACTAAGGTGGATGGCCGGGGGCTGCGCGCGTTTCCCGGGCCAAGCTCCGATCCGCGGGAAGATCCAGGTTGGGCAAGAGTTTTGTCGCTGACCAGTAGTTGTGATATGTAATGGGGCAGTATGGGATCCCCGCACAGAGGAAGCCAGTTCCGGACACCACAGAGAGTGTGTGTGGACACTTGCAGTGAGTAAAACCTGCAACATTCATATTGAGCGCAAAAGAAAGCGTGCTTGATTGGTTTGCACCAGCTGAAAGACAGATAATGAAAAATATATAAGCTTTGATTGATGCCAGAGTAAAAAACCCCCATGGGATTTTAACAGATTAAGGAGGGGATGAATCAAAATTGACCTTTGTTTGCGCCTTATGTGTATGGAGTGGATGCAGTTGTGTGCGGAGGAAAGACGTCATGTTCGTGTGTGTATGTGCGTGCATGCATGGATATCCAACGTGATAGAGAGACAATGAAATAGAGAGAGAGAGATCTTATTTGTACTAGCTATGTACTCCACGATCTGTATTACAATAAGATGTAAAGCAATGCGTTATCTGCGCTACCGTCATCGAACAAAAACCTACCCAAACAATAAACTACAAATAAAGTGCTGTAGTCCTGGGTACATATATATGTTAAAACTGCTATTTATCATATGTCATCTATCAGCAGCGCTTTAATTCAACAACATACGTCATCAATTCTCTGCCTATGTACAGACCAAGATGGTATGCTATTGCCAAATACAAAATGCGTTATCTGCGCAGGACCGTAGGTCATGAAGTTGTGGTGGCAAATATAACTAACAGCACCCCTGTGTTCACCCACAGACCACATCTTATGGGTTGTTTGTGCCTATGTACAGACCAAGATGGTATTGTGCTATTGCCATATACAAAACTGCACATCTGTTCGTAGGTATGGGAGGACCACCCACAGTTGTAAAGTTGTTGTGGCAGTCATATAACTAACAGCACCCTGCTTGTTCACACAGACACATCTTACTGGGGTGTTTGTCAAGGACCGGGAATAATCCTTCCGTGTCATTAATTCTAGTAATTAGCCATTGACGGAAATCCTCTCGTCATGTGGAGTCCATTAGCAAAACAACGGCCAGTGACTCTTCTGCCGTATGGTGATTAACTTGATTTCTAGCCTACCGAAGGGATGTTGAGGACGTTGACTGACCGTTAGAAGACGATTTTTGTTTCTTAAGAGACAATGCTTTGGGATGCTGCGTATGCGGATCTATCATTCCCACTGGAGAGTTGGCTTTCTATTTGTACAGTATTGTGCTCCTGTGTTCACATTTGGTCCAAGATTAAGGTATGAA
>JADBJO010002885.1:110000-117500 GCA_016801955.1 Conus betulinus
GAAACGACTGCAGGCGGAAATCTTAACAAATCTTAAATAAATGTCAGCGAACCGCCAAGAGAAACCGTGGACAAACGAGTCACAAGACATAACACGACGCGTTTCGACCTCTTAGGTCTTCTTCAGGCAAGACTTGCATTTGTATAGAACGTACACTTTTTTCCTAACTTCGGTGTCGTGGATTTTCACACGAAACCGGGCAGTATCGTAAAGATTAACGATTTTGACAGTGTCCTTACCGTTACTGGCTCTAACACCTTAAAGGAACTGAAAGATCCCACTAAACACAGATTTGTAGGTGGGATCTGTCTATACCTGCACAAGTCTGTTGCTTACAGTGAGTGGTTCTAACACCTTAGAGGGGCTGAGAGTGGGATCTGTCTGTCTCTGCAGTGTCCTGTTCTGATTAGCACAGTAAGCTGAAGTCTTCACTACAAGCAGTAGCTGCCTTGCATGATATTGTCGCAGCTGTCTTTGACCATGAATACAGTAAAAAGGAACTGGGTGACTAAGAACCTCCTGTAGCTGGGCAGATTTCACAGTGCAGTCTTTCATATGGGGTCAACGTGAGGTGCTTTAACCGTGTGCGAAGTGACGCTGCCGAGACAGCGCTTGGACTACTACGTCTGTATAGACCTTGAGAGAGAGAGAGAGAGAGAGAGAGAGAGAGAGAGAGAGAGAGAGAGAGAGAGAGAGAGAGAGAGAGAGAGAGAGAGAGAGAGAGAGAGAGAGAGAGAACATTCAGACAAACCTTTTTTAATCTCTGTTTTCCTGATTTTATTCTTTTACATTTCAGTATGTGCTGTGTAATATTCTCGTTGTTGTTGCTTAAGTTTTTTATCTATCGTTACAGTAGATGTGGTGGCACCATACCCCAGTATTCCCCATGAAGAGGTTCCTCAGTCTCTGAAGGCTATGCTCAGAGAACACAAGAATGACTCAGACGTTATCCCGGACGTCCGTCTCCTACAGCAGACTATCATGCACATTCTACAAAACACGTCTTCAGGTTTGATGGGAGGGTGTACCGGCAAGTACAGGGGACAGCGATGGGCACGCCCATGGCACCTGCCATCGCTAACATCTACATGGGGTGGCTAGAGAAAGAACTGCTGACCTCTTCCCCCTGGAAGATCCCGGTCCGACACTGGAGACGCTATATCGATGATGTGCTGATGCTGTGGCTTCAGGGTGAGGACCGCCTTAAAGACTTCCTAGCATGGCTCAGCCAGCAGCATCACAGTGTGACGTTCACTTCAAACTACGGCAGGTCCAGGGTGCCCTACCTGGATGCGGAGATAAGCATCACCAATGGGAAACTGACCACGGATGTGCACATCAAAGAAACGGATGCCAACATGTACCTCCCCTTCAACTCATGCCATCCACGCCACTGCGTCCGCGGCATTCCCTTCGGACAGAGCCTCCGCCTGAGGAGACTATGCTCAGAGGAGGAAGTATTCTATAAGCGTTGTGCGGAACTGAAGGCCCGTCTCGTGAAGCGGGGCTACCCCCCTGGCCTGGTGCAAAAAGCCATTGACCGGGCGGCAGCGATACCAAGGCAGCAGACCTTCACGTACAGGAACAGGACCAACTCCACAGGACGCACCCCCTTCATAATTACACACAACCCCACCCGCCCTCCCATTGCCCAGTGGCTACGGAGAGCTCCTGCCCACACTCCATACCAGCAGAAGGATGAGAAAGGCCATCCCTCAAGCCCCCATGGTAGGAGAGCGGAAGTGCAGAAACCTGCGCAGTCTGCTCATGCCCTCCCAGCCTCCCCCTGTGCAGTGGCAGTGTCCCCAGGGCCTGCAGGCTGCTACAGGTGCCAGTCAAAGAGCTGTGTCCTCTGCGCTGAACATCTGCAAGAGACCACACAGTTCACCAGTGACAGCACCAGTCAGGTGCTGCAGGTACGCCATAGACTGACATGCACCAGCAGTGATGTGGTGTACCTCATCAATTGTGCACGCTGTGGGGACACGCAGTACGTTGGGAGACGGGACAGCCCACTAAAGAAACGCTTTTATGGCCACAGGTCAAGCAAAAAATGAAGGGACCAGAGAAACGGAAGCCTGCCGTGCTGAAATCCTGGTAGCCAAACACTTCCAAGCCAATAACCACTCCATGGCGGACATGAGGGTTATTGCCATAGAACAGTGCCACTCCAAGAATGCGTGCAAACGCAAAGTCAGGGAACGATTGTGGCGCTACAAACTCAAAACAAATTACCCCGACGACGGCCTAAATGTATGGGACTAGAGCTCAGGTGGTGTCCACGATTCTTTCTGTCCCCTGCTGTTACTCGGACAAACTCTGTGTGTGTGTGTGTGTGTGTGTGTGTGTGTGTGTGTATGTGTGTCAGTCAGTCAGTGTGTGTGTGTGTGTGTGTGTGTGTGTGTGTGTGTGTGTGTGTGTGTGTGTGTGTGTGTGTTTGAAAGAATGAAAAAAAAAAGAAAGAAAGAAAGAAAGAGAGAAGGAAGAAAGAGAGAGAGACAGAAAAAAACAGAGAAAAGAAGAAAGAGAAAGAGAAAGGAAGAAACAGAACAAAAATCTTCCAGGTTTGACGACATAAACGAGAGACCATAAATACGTATAGACGATGACGTATGACACGATAAACGTCAAAGAAGGACTACTAGGTTTCCAAGGTGACAGCCCTGATGAAGTCAAGTAAAGACGAAAATTTGGCAGAACTGGGTGTTTTTTTTGTTGTGATCAAGTGTATTAAGTTTTTTTCTATGTTCACGATTTTTTTTTTATTTGAAATTTTTAAATGCAAACTCAGACTGCGTTACATTTTTATATCTATTTTTTTTTTTTTTGTTGTTTTTGTTGCTGGTGTGTGTGTGTGTGTGTGTGTGTTGGATCGTACATATCCATATGATCCGTCTGTGTCCATACCTCCAAACTTAGAGCTGTTGTCTGAATTTTCAACAAACAAAGGCTCTCTCTTTCTCTCCTCCTTCAACCACCACCTTCTTCCCTTCCCTTTCCCTGTCGTCTCTCTCCCTCCCCCCACCCCCACCCCCCACCCAACTAAACTCGCACAGCTTGTAAAAGCTGGATGCCAATGTGTCGTCAATGGCCTGACATCCTGAGAAACTGTCACGTGGGCTTTCCGCCTCACTGTGTCTCGTGCTGGTCCATCCAGGGACTTCATCTCCACACTGCTGACACGTGCGCTGCAAACAGCTCAACGGTCACGTGACTCGACACTCTGTTGATTCAGCGAGTTCTTCGATAACAATCGCCATAAAGTCTGCATGGAGAGGAAGGTTAGGGTCGGTGCTGGGGATGGGTGGATGGGTTACATGGGAGTGAGGATGGGTGGCGGGAGAGTGAGAGGATGGATGGGAACAGAGGGAGGGGGTAAACACAAAATGAAATTGATCGCACTGAAACAAGAAGGGAAAGAAATCAATACATCGTCAAATACAGTATATACATAAGCACATAAAGCTAAAGAATAAATCTCGCAAGCATAATCAACATTCGTGTTCGCTTACTCTCTCTCTCTCTCTCTCTCTCTCTCTCTCTCTCTCTCTCTCTCTCTCTCTCACTCACTCTTCTTTCGCACTCTCACTCTCACTTTATCCATCGTACACATACACACAAGCAACACAGCAAGCGCAGCAGCGCACACACACACACACACACACACACACACACACACACACACACACACACACACACACACCGCGATCATATGCAATCGGTATGATATTGTTAAGCAACTTTGACGGTACAATGCAGGAACAATGGTTCTAAATCATATTAGTCTTTCCACATCTGATGTCAAAAGCTTTCGTTATGAATGTAGCCACAGCATTACAGAGTTTTCCATTGGCGAGCAGTAACGACATCTTAAAAGCTGATGGTCGTCTATAAAACTTGAAAGGTATGTAACGGTCGCGAATAACTTTGTATTTAGGACATACTATCAAAAAATGATATTCAGATTCCAACTCACACGGGCAGAACGGACAGCACAGTGCTTCACGGGGGACACTCGAATACCGCAGTTTGTGTGTGTTCAAACAGGATACACCAAGTCTGAACCGTATCAAGTTTTTTACGACTGCTCATGTTGTTTACAGTGAATAGGTAATTTGGAATTTCCCAAAACTGCTTAAAAGAAAAGTAAAAGAGAAATCGGTCCTTAGATTCTATGTGGCTATACCATTCTTGTAAATGACAATCGATTAGCCGACTTTTGAATTTTGAAAGGAAAACTTTTAGCATTGGGAACTCCTTGATTTCCCATACATATCCAAAACCGTAACGATTTAACACGAGGCAGACTGATGTAACCCAGTTGTTTTTACCCCGGCAATGTAAATCATATAACATCTTATATGCTTTTTTGGAAGACGATTGTCAGGCATATTAATGATATGTATCCAATACTTTACGCATTTAGTATAAATGTTTATATAAAGTGGAAACCTGCCAGTTTCTCCATAAACCAAGGCATTAGGCGTTTTTATAGAAACATTCAAGAATCGCTTGAGTGCAAACAAATGTATTTTTTCTATAGCCGAGAGGTTTGCAGTTAAGCCCCATACTTCTGCGCCATAAGTAAGGGTTGGCTGGATCTGACAATCAAAAAGTTTGAAGAATAATTTTGGGGACACACTCTGATATTTCCACAGAAGTTTCATAATAATAATGACCTGATGTTTTGCCCTAGATGCTAAATCCTCGAGGCAGTGAGAAAAAAAGTAAGGCCAGTGGAGAATATAACACCTAAATATTTATATTGATTAACAATCTCTAGTTGCATATTGTCGTAAGTCCATTTTTTTTTTCTTTTGAAGCAATATAACCGCCATTTCTAAACACAATAACTTTTGATTTTTCCAGATTCACTATTAAATCAAGTTTTCTTTGCTGTTTTACTCAAAACGTTCAGCTGTGTCTGAAGACCTATGACAGTGGACGCAACAACAAGCGCCACATCGTCAGCGAACAGCAGAATGAATAGCTCTATGAAGTCAGGAGATAAAGGAATACCATGCTTACCATACTCTGTAATTTCTTCAGCAAGTTCATTAATAAATAAAGAAAATAAAACCGGGCTACATATTTCTCCTTGCTTGAGGCCTCTGGGACACATAAAAGTATCAGTTAAGTCTCCCGTACTTTAACCCTAGCCGTAACAACGGTATACATACTTTTAATTGCATTGTACATCTTTCCTTTTATACCCTTTTTCTTTAAGACTGACCCAAGTCGATTTCTATCAATCAGGTCGAAAGCCTTTTTAAAATCAATAAACGCCACGTATAGTTTTTGATGGTTAGAAAGTTGCTTTTGCACTAGAGTTAGGAGTGTAAATATATGGTCAGTTGTACTATAGCTCTTTCTAAAACCAGCCTGTGCATCGTTTATGACACTATTATCCTCGATCCATTTGGTTAAGCGTTTATTCAGAATGTAGCTATATAATTTAGAACTGATATTCAACAGGGAAATACCTCTATAATTATCAGGGGAGTTAATATCACCTTTCTTGTGTAGCGGTTGAATAAGAGCTTCACACCATGCAGAGGGAAAGATTCCAGAATCAAAGAGTTTGTTGAAATATTTCTTAAGGAAAAAAACGAGAACGGTAGGCATAGCATACTTATAAAACTCTCCGATAAGGCCGTCTGGACCAGGAGCTTTGTTTCTTTTTAAAGCCTTTATCGAGTCTAAAATTTCTCCCTCTGTTATATCTTGATCAAGAAAACTGGCATCACAGTCAATTTCAAGCAAACGGTCATCTTCTGCATTAAAGCCTGGAGAAATGGGGTCAGGTAGGTTAACTCTTCATTAAATAATCGTTCAAAATGCCGAAACCAGTCTGTGTTGGGTATTGAGTTTGACACAACAGAACTACTTTTTATTGACTTCAGAGTCCTCCCAGAATTGTTTAGGGTCTCTAGCATTTTCATTAAGAGTGCGCAGAACACATTGTCGATATAACTGCTGCTTATAGCGGAGTAAATCTTTGCACTGATTTCTCAAATAACAGTAATTAAGTCTCAGGTCAACGGCGTCAGGGCTATTAGCAAGTTTTACTTGGCTGAACATTCTCAGTGCCTGTCTTACCTGACGGCGTTTAACAGAGCATTCTATATCAAACCACGGACTGCGCCTGTCATTACCAATAATGATATCTTTATTCATGCACTGACCAGCTACAGAAAGACCCTCGTTGAATTTGGCTAGAGCATGTTCGAAATCAATATCGATAAGTTTAACAGCTTCATCATCAAAAATTGAAGTTACAACATCAGATCCAAGTGCAGAAACAAAATCATTTTCTTTAACTGGATCCCACACATACTTTTGAAATTTTGTAGTTTTAGGTGCTACTGGATTCAGACTACGGTTAGAAAAACCTACCTTAAGTTCAACGGGCATATGTTTGGATTCTATCCGCTGGGTTACTTTCAACTCGCGGCACGATGAGAATAAACTTCTTGAAGAGATAAAGTAGTCGATTACACTTGAACCATTGTGGGCTATATATACGTATAACTGCCGTTTACATCACCAGGTAGAAGACCGTTCAAAATTACTAAATTCAAAGTGCTGACAAAAGTTAATTAAATAGTGACCAAAATCGTTTATTGAGCGATCTTTTGACGCACGGGAGAAGTCACCACAGGGAGTATCATCTCTATTGTTAAAGTCTCCATCATATACAGAACATTCCTTTGCATTTAGTCCACCTGTTCTCGCGTTTAAATCACCAAAGATGATCAATGGACAATCACCAACTTCTTCAAAAGAATCCAATATGCACTGTTCTAGAAGTGAAACTCCATTATCTATTTCAGTATTTGTATAATAGATACTGTTCGCTGGAGGCAAGTAAATCCCAACCAGAAGAACATCTAGGTCTGGAGTTTTAAGCTGAAGTACTATAGTATGATCATATTCTACTGTAATTTGTTTAACCTTATTAGCATAGGTCTTCCTTACAAGAAATGCAATCCCACCTGACAAGCGTGCTGTAGCAGCATCAGTTAATCGTATACCAGGACAAAGAAAAACTTTATAGTCAGGAAAAAGAAAAGATGGAAATGTTCTTGAAAAAGTTTCCGTTAGAACAACAAAATCAAACTGAGAGATATAATTTTTTACATCTATATCATACACTAAAGAAAGACCCTCAATATTGTAGGTCAAAAAAGAGAGACATTCTTTCTTACTGTCCTTGACACGAGCACGGCCGTTTTCCCTAGGTATCCACGTTTGTCGGAAGGATGCAGGGCACCAGAGGATCGTTATTTCGTCCACAGATGCGTCCAGAGCTGTTTTTCGGGTGGGCCCTGGAAAAACTTTCAGTGAGCTGCATCTGCCTGGTCCTCACGCGACTTCGGGTGCAAGGGCCATTGTCTGGGGACCGACCCTCTGTTTCATTGACAAAGGACACTTGAGGGGGCTGAGGGTTCTTCTGCGCACCAGCACCGTCACTCGCTGCAGCTAATGTCTCCGCACAAT
>JADBJO010002885.1:130000-132500 GCA_016801955.1 Conus betulinus
TTAAAGTTTTGATTGTCATGTGCAACCTGTTGTGCAGTATGGATTGGAACTGTAGGGGACTCAACAGAGCTGCTTTATTTTCTGAATCTGTGCACTTCTTTGCTTTAAAGAAATTTTTGGGTGTAAGCATGTGTACACCCAATGATTTAGTTTATGGTGAAACCAATAGATATCCCTTATATTTAAATTCTGCTGTTCAGTGTATTCGTTATTGGTTTAATTTGCTTCAAATGGATGAGTGTCGCGAGATTTAGGCTGGGGATTTCAGAGATAGCGGTGCATCATTATAGAGAGAGAGAACACAATGAGGCAAATCTGATATGTTGTTTATGCACAAATTCTAAGGAAGATGAGGTACATTTTGTTTTATTCTGCCCAGCTCTTAGTAAAATTAGAGAAAAGTTTATTCCCAGTAAATATTATCAGTGCCCTTGTGTCTTTAAACTCTGCTTGATGATGGCATCCTCTAAACACAGTGATGTTAGGAATGTATCGCTTTTCATGTAGAAGCTTTTAAGTTCAGAGAAATGATGACCTCGTAATCGTGTATTTCAAATGTCCTATTTCATGAACAAGTTCATTGTTGTCTGTTGTTTACTCACCCCCTTCATAAGGGCCCATGGCCTAATGAATAAACCATTCACATTCTCTCTAGTCCCCCCTCTTTCTCTCTCTGTCCCCACGTCCTTCTTTCTCTATCTGGCTAGCTCCAATTCTTTGTCTGTCGGTGCTTTAGTCAGCTTTATACATCTAATACTATTCAAGCACAGTTTGTAAGTCAAACATCTGTCAGTTTCAAGGCTGGTTCATGAGGTGATTCCGCCTTGACCAGACACGCCTAGACCTAATTATGAGAAGCATGCTCAAGTATTTTGCAATTTGTTTACATTTGGTTACGGGCAATCCTAACATTGAAAGTCCTGAAACATACTCTTTTATGAACCTAGCCTAGTGAACCTATAACTAGAACAATCACTTTCGAGCTAAATTACACCGGCATCACTAAGAGCATAGCAAAGAGGCAAGTACTTTTGAAATTTGCTCCCATAGCATGTTTGTATGAATGTGTCAAAAGGGTTTGAAACCTTGATGACGACGGCCACCGAGTTTTGATGGTCGATGAAGCATAAATCAGATTAAAGCTTTGCTGGAGCTTCAACACCGTTTATATAGACAGCCCTATTGTGAAAAGAAACATCCTCAAAATCCGTCACAATGCATTTCTGTAGCTCCTTTCTGATGATGTCAACGCATCTGTCGTGTCTTTGTGTGTAGAGACCCCTCAGTTGACGACATCCATTCAAGGCATGGGAATTTGTGTCAGAACGAAACCCGCACAAAGCACACTCTCTCCGGTAAGTATCAGGATAGTAGATGTTGTTGACTGCATTGGTCTCCAGCAGCTGTAGACGTACCTTGCTGATGAACCTGGTTATTTGGTCATTGACGTTGGTGTTGGTGATGTTACGGATGGTGTGCGGTGCGTGTTTTGCTGTTTGACTCTCTCTCTCAAAAGTTTGTATAAGCTTATGTCTGATTGTAACATTGATTTATCAACAGTTTCTGAAGATCCAGTCACGCCTAAGATTCCCCCTTGGAAGCATTTGTGTGGAAATCTTGGCAAAGGATTTTCCATATTTACAGCAGAATTATATGCAATATTGATGGCTTTGAGCTACATTTATGATGCTCCCATGCCTTTTCACAATATTCTCATATGTGTTGATTCAAAATCTGTCTTGCAGTCTCTGGAACATTGGGATGGTAAGGCTCGGAAAGATTTACTTTTTGATATTCATCATATCATACACTGTTTAAGGATTCATGGAATATGTATTGACTTTTGCTGGGTTCCCTCTCATAGTGGGTTGAAATGGAATGAAGCAGCAGACATACTTGCTAAAACTGGAGCTAAAACATTGCCTCGATCGTAATTCATTATCTTCACTGAAAACATCTTCGTCAGAAATGTTGCTAAAGTTAGAAAATTGTGTTTATAACAGAAAATGTGGAGAAAATCTCAAATATGTAAATACTTGTCCTCGTCACATTTCCAAGATAGTAACAAAACTCAAGTTAAATGCATGGAACACAAAATATTCTTGCCATGTTTTTTGTACTTGTGGTAATCCTATTTCAGTGCATCATTTGTTGAGAGAATGTTCTGTCTTAACTCCAGTTTATAAAGAAATTCTATTGATATCACGTCCAAGATATCAGTCAAATATTGTCCAGCCCTTTTATCATAAACATTGCTACTATTATCGCACAATCTAAAATTGCCAAGCTGCTTTGATGCGTGTTTATTTTTACCACTAATTCAAAAAAGTTTTTGTTTTTTTTTTTATCTTTGAGGTTGAACTGAACTGAACAGAAACGACATCATCATCAACAAAAAGCATTAACAACAAGAACAAAAATGGCAAAAAATAATCACACACACACACACACACACACACACACACACACACACACACACACACACACACACACACACACA
>JADBJO010002885.1:140000-142500 GCA_016801955.1 Conus betulinus
TCAAAGTAGACGAGTTTGACAGAAACAGGTTTCTCTCCCTTGACGTGATCTGTTTGCCGGACACTGTCACTTCCAAACCATTGGCAGCAGAGAGTGCAAGAGGATTTGGGTGTTTTTTTTTTTTTCACCTCAGCTTCCTCGTTCTCTTTGTTCTTTTATCTTCTCTCCTGTTCTTTTTAATTTGGAATAAATTTCGGGGGTGGGGGTGGGGGTGTAAATGGACATGTCCGCCCCCTCCTCTCCTTCATTAACACCACTTCCTCCTCCCTATCCCTACGCCACTGCTGAGTTGCTTTAGATATTGTTGGTGTATGGCAATCAAACGGCACGTAAAATGTTGTGTGGTGTGTATGTGCCCAGCTTGCTATTTGCGGATGATACGTTTTTAGTTTTTAGTTTTTTCCGTATGGACTTGAGGAACTGAAAAGATTCAATCAGCCATAATTATTGTTTTTAATGTTTTGAGCACACACACACACACGCACACACACACACACACACACACACACACACACACACACACACACACACACACACACACACACACACACACTCATGAGCAGGCTTAAACAGAAACACACACACACACACACACACACACACACACATTTGCATAAACTCACACGCGCGTGCGCGCGCGCACACGTACACACACACACACACACACACACACACATTCACACACACACACACACACACACACACACACACACACACACACTTCTGACTGTTAGTTTTCTCCTGTCTGGCTGAAACCTAAATGTTAAATGTGAGACTAAAGTTAAGTTCTTTGACATTTAGCGAAATAGAAGTAAATGGCAAAAGGTAAAGGTGAATTTCTTCTTGATGTATATTAAAAGCAAAAACATGTTCAACTACTAAGCATGTAACAAAGTATTGTTTGAAATCGATCTGCCTCTCTGTCTTTCTATTTCTCCGTCTCTCTGTCTCTCTGTCTCACTCTCACTGTTCGTCTTACAGTCTGTCTGTCTGTCAGTCTGTCTGTCTGTCAGTCTGTCTGTCTGTCTGTCTGTCTGTCTGTCTCTGTCTGTCTGTCTGTCTGTCTGTCTGTCTCTCTCTCTCTCTCTCTCTCTCTCTCTCTCTCTCTCTCTCTCTCTCTCTCTCTCTCTTCCCCTAACCTCATTATCCCTTTTGCTCTTGGTCTCTATTCAGCATAAAAAGTGTGTCCAAGCCCGAAAGCACACACACACACACACACACACACACACACACACACACACACACACACACACACACACACACACACACACACACGCACGCACGCACGCACGCACGCACGCACGCACACACACACACACACACACACACACACACACACAGAGTATACATAATACGTCAATTTCATTTCAATATGGAACAAAGTAACAAATAACAGAAAAAATCTAACAGTTCTTAAAAACAAATAGAGCCTTGGTCCGTCTGCCATTCTGGTGCTAAACCACAACGAACAGGAAAAGTGTGTCGACAATTTCATAAATGACATTCCATATTTACGATTCAAATCATTTCTTGCCATGAAAATCGCAAAGGCCATTTCAGGGCTACTAAAACATAGTTTCTGGTATTACAAGAGGGCTTATTTCAAATATTTCATTTACATAAAACACACATTTAAATATGCCTTCACAGGGGTAATCTTTAATTAAACGAGCTGCTTCTAAGACCAGTGTCCCTCTGCTTTCTTTTGCTACACAAGTTAAGGACACTGAACAGCTGAGAAGCAAATTATAAGGTAACATTACAGCATGCTGTGATGTGTGATGAGTTTGCGTTGGTACTGTAGAAGAAAACAAGATGCAAAGCATATAAACGTACTCCCAGTTTATCTTGAATACGCGTGAGATATTCCATAAAGAGGGAAACCCGTTTTGGGCTGTTATAGCTGTTAGTAACGGCTAATCTGGTAAACATCGGCCATCATCTGTGACCCATAATGAACATACCTACAATTTTTCAGAAATATCGGCCAAGTACTTTCTTAGATATTCCATGATGATGAAAAACCGTTATGGGCCGTTACAGCCGTTAGTAACGGCTATAACGGTAAAAATAGAGCATCTGGCATCATACGTGACCCATTATGAACATACCTACAAATTTTCAGAAAAGATCGGCCAAGTAGTTTTGTCTGGATCGAATGGAACACATTTTGACCACGGACGGGACAGACAGGCAGACAGACACACAGACACACACAGACAGCATTTCTTCGTTCCCATTGTAAGTACTCCCTTTTCTATAAGAAGTGGGAGTACAAAAATGTAGTGGACGAGTCGAAATCTTGTCCACAGATGGATATTGATAGACTCATGACAGGAAGTGGAGCCACACCGGAAGTGGGGGGCGGGGGGGTGGGCTGGTGGAGGAGCGGAATCGCTAGCCAGCTGTTGGGGAGGGGGAGGGGGCAAGAATAACACCAGTGGTGGAATGAGAGTGAGGGGGACGAAGGGGGGGGGGAGGGGAGGGAGAACAGGAGAAG
>JADBJO010002885.1:147500-152500 GCA_016801955.1 Conus betulinus
TCATGACGAGTGGAGGAAGTGGAAGACACTGCCAGGAGAAGTGTGGCACAATGTCATGACGATAAAATGAAATAATGACAGCTTCCAAATACCACCGTTTGCCTGTCATGGGGGGAGAGAAACACAGAGAGAGAGAGAGAGAGAGAGAGAGAGAGAGAGAGAGAGAGAGAGAGAGACAGACAGACAGACAGACAGACAGACAGACAGACGGACAGACAGACAGACAGACAGAGAGACACGAAGAGATACAGAAAGACACAGAGACAGAGTTTAAAGACACAAGGGCATTGATAATATTTCCTGGGAATAAACTTTTCTCTAATTTTACTAAGAGCTGGGCAGCATAAAACAAAATGTACCTCATCTTCCTTAGAATTTTGTGCATAAACAACATATCAGATTTGCTTCATTATGTTCTCTGTATCTATAATGATGCACCGCTATCTCTGAAATCCCCAGCCTAAACCTCGTTGTTATATATTTCAAATGACTATCCATATTCAACAAAAGGTGTGTTTTTTTATTTCATGTGTATTACAAAACATCCTAAACATATTAAATCTTTCACTGTTTTGAACATGATCATGCCATTTTTGCCATCTGCAATCAATTAGACGTTGACGAAAAACACATATAAATCCCTTAACATTACCAACGCCCTGATTCATCCACACTTCACCAAAACCATATTCGTATAAACATGTGCGTACATCCGAGACCCAAATTTTTTGCTTTCCTTTCTTATCTAATTCAAACAACATATTATATGCTTTACGAGGTAGCGACTCTCATCCATTTGAAGCAAATTAAACCAATAACGAATACACTGAACAGCAGAATTTAAATACAAGGGGTACCTATTGGTTTCACCATAAACTAAATCATTGGGTGTACACATGTTTACACCCAAAAATTTCTTTAAAGCAAATAAGTGCACAGATTCGGAAAATAAAGCAGCTCTGTTGAGTCCCCCCACAGTTCCGAGCCATACTGTACAGCAGGTTGCACATGACAATCAAATATTTTTAACAAATAATGTCAAAGAATTGTTATTGATCGACGATAATTTTTTCATAATGCCAAGCAAACCCCTCTTTGCTCTGCTAGCAAGATCCTTGCAAGCAGCACTAAAGCTTAAACGAGTGGAAAACAAAATCCCTAAGTATTTATACACGTTTACTACCGGCATTAAAACACCATTATATGTCCATCTTTCTCTCGCACCCAAAAAACCACCTTTCCGAAACACAATGATGTTGCTTTTTCCATATTAACGTTCAACTGAAGTGCCAGTGCTGAATTTCTTAAGTTATTAAGCTGGGTCTGAAGGCCAATGATGGTTTCAGACAATAGAACAATATCATCTGCCAGTAAAAGAATAAACAACTCAAATGCATCATAAGAAAACATGGCACCATGTCTACCATTACTCAATACTCCTAGGGCCAATTCATTTATAAACAATGAGAATAATATGGGACTGCACACATCGCCCTGTTTCACACCAGCAGTACAGTTAATATATTCAGTCAGTTGAGAGCCACACCTAACCCTACATTTAACGTTATCATACATGCTCCTAATACACTTGTACAGTTTACCTCTTACACCATTTTTTATCAAGATTGGCCAAAGCAAATTTCTATTTATAGAATCAAATGCCTTCTCAAAATCTATGAATGCTACATACAGTTTACGATTAAATGAAAATTGTTTTTGTATCAACGCTAACAAAGTAAACATGTGATCTATAGTTGAAATAACCCTTTTTAAAACCAGCTTGATGTTCACCTGTGATATTATGTTCATTTACCCATTCCTGCAATCTAACATTATAATCGTACTATATAATTTACTACTAATATCACTAAGGGATATACCTCTGTAATTGTTGGGATTATTCACATCACCTTTCTTAAACAATGGTAAAACTATAGATTCACTCCAGTCTTGAGGAAAGATACCCTTATCAAACAGTGTGTGTAAATAATTTTAAGAAGAACTGGAGCACATGATCACAAGAATTCTTGTATATAATTCACTAATAATACCATCAGGTCCAGCTGCTTTGCGACTTTTCAACTTTCTGAAAGCGTATAACACTTCTTCCACCGAAATTGGACGATTCATGAAACCATCAACATCATCATGCTCACCTAAGCTTTCGTCATATTACAATCCAATGTTTCTTTTTCTAATAATAAATTAAAATGATTAAACCAGGTCTCAACATTAATGCTATTTTCTTGTTTTTTCTTTTTAACGACAGTTTATGTACATTATCCCAGAACTCTCTTTGATTACGTATGGATCTCTCAAGTCTATCCAATAACACCTTATTAAAGAGCTTTTCTTTTCTTTTCAACAAGTTTTTTTTTATTCACGTCTTGCTCTTGTATATTCAGAGCAGGCTGCATCATCTGCTGGACGTCTGTTATAATGTCGTAGCAATTTTCGGACATTTCTTTTACTTGCTTTACATTCCTGATCGAACCAGTCATCATTTTTATCAGTTTTATTAACATAAATACGTTTTTTTCATACATTCCGCACATCCTCTCATACATTCATTAAACTCATCCAGCGCTCTGTTTATGTCAACATCAATCAAAGTCATAGCTATATTAAATCTTATACTAGCAGTTTCTGACCACAAATTATCTTGAAATAATTGGCTATTATCACTGTTCCACACAAACTTTTCAATGACCTGATTGTTAACAATGTTATCTTCAACCATATTTACGTTAGGAAAAAAACAGAAAATACAACAGGCATGTGGTCAGAGTCAATACGTTCAGCAACACAAAGTTCACAGGAATCACACACGACAGAGAACAGATCATTCGACAAAATGAAATAATCAGTCACACTACTACCTGTTTCAGAAATGTATGTGTAGTGACCTTCAAGGTCACCATTACACACTCCATTTAAAAATGTTCAAACTCAAAGCAGTGCACATGTTTAATAACGCTTTTCCATAACTATTTATATGACAGTCTTCTGAGCATCGACCATAATCAAGTGAATGACTTTTATATTGTATATCTGTGGCTGGGGTCTGAAGAATGAATCTGAGAGAAAATTTAGCTATCCTACTGTTTAAGTCGCCACATAAGATAATATGCGCATCCCGTTCCATTAGACAATCCTGTAAACTTTCTTCCAACGAAAGTATTCCATTTTCAAGATCAAAGTGAGAATAAAAAGGTGATCCTTCTGGAGGAACATATGTACAAAAATAGATTACATCTTTCGTGTGTGCCAAACAGTTGCTTATCAATCAAAAACACACAAGCGTTTACAAATTTCACATTAATATTTTGTATAAATGGGACAAATGTACTCTTTAACAAACAAACAACACCTCCTGATCGTCTCCCCTGTTTGGACAATTTAAAGGCAGGCTTAAGAAGGCTGTGTAATCAGAAAATAAGTCGTTGTCAAAACTCTCCCAAAAAGTTTCCACCAAGCACACGAAATCAAATTTACAAACATATGTTACAAAGTCCCGATCTTTGATTTTAGATGATAACCCGTTAACATTCCATGACAGAAGGAGAAGGGGCGTTTTATTTACAGTTACAGGCGACGCTTGAAAGGGGAACGTGCTACTGACATTTCTGGTAATTTGTCACAAAACTCATATTCATCAGACACAGATGCGCTCCCCCCTTGACTGTGTGACGTTGATCCGAACTGCACGTGCTCACACACCTCTGGCAACACAGGCTGTCACTCTGACCGGACAAGTTCTCACGTGCGACATCGACAAAAGAACATTGTTCCGGTGACAGTTTAACTTTATGCCCCCCTCCCATTTGTACCAGGATCGTGTGGAGGGATTTTACGGGGAAGTATGGGCCGGCCAGAACATTATTTTGAGTTTTGCAGTTTGTCATTACCATCCAGATAAAACTTCTGCCCATCAACAATAAGATGGTCATAGACCATGACACACCTCTGTCCTTTACTTCTGGCAGCTTTCAAATGTGGTGTCAACTTTCGTCTTATGTCACGAACACTTGACGGAAAGTCCTCTCCAATAAAATACATCACTCACTCCCTTTAAGTTTTCTTTTTTTTTTCCTTCAGAATTCGAACTTTGTCTTTATAAAAGCAACATCGAACTATTACGGGGGAGTCGGGTTTACCATTCAGGCGGTGGACACGGTCAAATTCAATATCTTTTGCTATTTCTAACTGGTCAGTAATCAACTCTTTTAACAGTATTCTCACAGTCTTCAATCGTTTCGTCCGCACGTCTTTTTAAACCATGGAAGATTAAATTGTTGCGTTTCGATCTCCCTTCTAAATCGCCAGTCTTTTTTTCAAGCGCATCAATTTTATCCAGAAGATCAGCATTAGTCTTCATCAGCTCTTGGTTCTTTTGGTGGAGATAATCCAACTCCTCCCTCAGTCCCCCCAACTCTCCCTGGAGGTCCGCAAACTGGTCCCTGAGTTCATTGACACTGTGCCCACATTGTCCAACTTACTGATCATGTTGCTGTCCATGGAGTCCAGTCTGGCCATCACGTCCATCAGAGTAGGGGGATCCTGAGAAGGAACAGGGAAGGACGCCGACTGCCCGCTGCCTGCTGCACCACCAGTCTTCCCTGCACTGGTCCTGCGTCCACTGCTGCTGGAGGTCCTGGGCTGCTTACTGTCTGATCTCAGAGTCCGGGGTTCTGCTGCTCACGTCACCACATCTCAACAACAGCCCGCCCCAAAACATCAGGGTGAGGAGCAGCCCAGGGTGACACCGTCCGCTCGACAGCGCGGTGTCAACATGGCGATGCGCATTGCTGCTTTCGCCCTGGCCCGCTTCGCCATAAAGGCCTGAATACTGGCACGAAACAGCCACAAATGGCCCTAGAAACCAAAGGAGCCAATGGCATGGTCTTCGAATCGGCCACCTGCAAAGTACTGTGTTGATACACTGCTGCAATCACCACCTTTTTGCGAAAAAGCTACGGAGGATGCAAACACGACCCCCG
>JADBJO010002885.1:157500-165000 GCA_016801955.1 Conus betulinus
TTGCTCTCTTTCTCATTCACTTTCCCGTTCATTTTTCCCCCAGGCTAGCTGAAAAAAAAATACTGCATTTGAAAATCATCTCATCTCATTGCTAGGATTAGATACAATTAGTCAAATATGACACTCGCGAAATCATAAGGAGTCAACAAACAAACTATAGTATTGCACACCAGCCTTTTTCTGGGATAGCGTTTCTCTTAGAACCGAAAAAGGCAGTGGAGTCAAGTGACAACTTTCAGGGGTGACTGAGGATAAACAATCAGTACCGGTATCTGACCAGGAGTTCTATGTTAGTGAGCTTCCTCCCCATTGGAGATTCTCTCCCCCTTGGAGACCATAAGCTTGCTGAAGGTTCATTTTGAGAAGCATTTATTATTCCCCATTCACCCACTCAAGCACCTGCTGTTAGTTAGGCAGAATTATCTACCACTGCAGATATGAATGCTTATCTCCCCCTATTTCTTCAATCTAAGACACTATATATACATTTACACACACACACACACACATACACACATACGCATACGTATATAGATATATATATATATATATATACATATATATATATATATATATATACATACGCATACGTATATATATATATAGATATAGATAGATAGAAAGATAGATAGATAGATAGATAGATAGATAGATAGATAGACAGATAGATAGATAGATAGATAGATATATATATATATATATATAACGCAAACGAGGCCATGAAATTGTCACACAGAGTAAAGGACAGAAATAGGGTTAAAACACACACACACACACACACACACACACACACACACACACACACATATATATATATATATATATATATATATATATATATATATATATATATATATATATATATGCACCCATAACACAACTTTCCTCCTCTCTCTCTTACATTCCCAGCACTTTCATCTAAGTACCTAACCCCATGCTGTCATTTCTCCCAACAACATCTCTCTCTCTCTCTCTCTCTCTCTCTCTCTCTCTCTCTCTCTCTCTCTCTCTCTCTCTCTCCTATTTCCTGTCAAAGAAAAGAGAAAGGAGGGAATGAGAACAAAGAGGAGAGAGAGAAAGAGAGAGAGAGGCTGCTGGGGTGACGATTGAAGGGGGGAGGGGAGGTGGAGTTGTGTGTTATTTTCCTGCCAGACCAGCTTTCGATTTGGCTTTTTTTTTCAATGATTATATTACACCAGGAAAAATCGATCCCCTGGGGATAAGTGACAAAACCTGAAAAATCACACACACACACACACACACACACACACACACACACGTGCATGCACGCACTTACACACGCATGTACTTACGCACACACACACACATACACACACACACATCAATCTCACACACGCACGCACGCATGCACACACACTGATATATCGCATCATACACACACACAGTTCACGATCGACCGTTGAGGAGGATGGACGTGTCTGACCAGAGCTCTGAGCTTCACACAGTTTATCAAGTGACGAAGCACTCACCTTGTGAAAAATTCGACTTAGTTTTTTTTTGTTTTGTTTTGTTTGTTTTTTTTTCGCCTGTCGCATTAGCGAGTGAAAATGCCTGTAGACACTGTACAGTGGAGGGTGAAGACGGGCATCTTCGTGTGGACGTTTCTCACTTTCATGGCGGTCAGAGCAAGAAAGGCGATGGCGAATTTTGTACGGACAATCAAGATTCCTGTGTCTGGTAGGCCCTCAGATATCATTCTGATATTTTTGACTGTCACTTTATTGACCAGATGTGGCGATGTAGAGCCAAATCCCGGCCCCCATCCCCAACCGTGTCGACAAACCAGACGATGTAAATCTCCATAATCTGTCTCAGCAGATGCAGTCAGTGTTGTCAATGGTGTCGGGAGTCAGCCAGCAAAATATTGACATGCAAAGACAGATGACAGCAAATCATTATGCCATGTGTCAGGACATGTCAGACATCAAGCAGCGCTTGACGTGGGTAACACAGACAGTGCAGGAGAACGTCAGAACATAAATCTACTCTTCACCAGGATTCGCGAGTCTGAAACGTATGCTGACACATTACACAGACAACTGGAACGTTTACAGTCCGACCTACGACGTCAGAACCTGAAGCTGATGGGACTGGAAGAAGAAGAAAGTGAGACGTTGACTTCCCTCCGAGAGAAGGTAGTCAGTACGCTAAACACGTATTTCAGTCCAGACGGCGTTACCCTCCAACACGAAGACATTCAAGATGCTGCTGTGCGAGTTGGAAATCGTAGGGAGAGAGCTGCTAGACCCATCATCATCACTTTTAGGAGCCGTGAAATATCCAGAGCAGTCATGTCGAAGAAAGAATGTCGGCAATCCATGGGCCCGCGCTGCAGGAGTCAGAGTAGGACCCGACCTGACTCCCACACAACATAAAGAAATGCAGCCACTGAGAGCAGAAGGCAGAAGAGGTTACTGAAAAATGGGCGTGTGGTGGCAGCTGAAAACTTCAGACATTCTACACAACACGCCACGGGTGATCGCCGGAACAGGGACAACCATATGTGGAATTACGGTGAAGACCGGGAGGTGACCAACAGGAGGGAGATGGGCGGAAATCGAAACGGGGACAAAGACAGACAGAACCACTTTGGTCCACACCACAACCGACTACTGTCGTCACCAGCCTCAGCCCCGACCCCAGCCGTTGACCACAGTCGCTTGAGACAGATGGGTGACTGGGTTAACATGGCTGCTGGATTTCCATGCGACCCCGATTGTGAAGAGACAGCGTTAGCTGAAACAGTTTGCGTCAAGCACCTCTGACCATGACCACTTCCCTTCGTCCCAGCCCCAAGAAGATACAGACGGCGAGGTGTTGTCAGCCACAGCTGACAGTGCAACAGAGGAGACGACCCCAGTAAACGCTACACAGAAGAGTACAGCCAGGGCCGTCAGTCCGCTGCCAGTGGCAGCAGGGGGTTCAACAGAGGAAGTGTCCGGAGTGCGCCAGGTAGCAGAGGATCTTCCTGTCAAGCCGCGCGTGAGTGAGGGAGCTCCCTCACCCCGGGGATTTGGAAGAGGGTCGCCCGTGAAGACACCAGCCCCACAACTGCCTCAGGGTGGTGGTTCCAGTGGTGGCAATGGCTGATCAGGCAGGGGGCGTGGCCGTGTTCGCCAACAGAGGAGCGATCGACCAGGGAGCCAGTTAGAGTGCAGACCAGAAGTTGTCTCCAGAACTGTGATGTTTCAGGCAGGAGGGCAGGTGTGCTGTCCAAAAACTGGAGCGGGATCTTCAACCAGGAAGTATCTCATTCCAGTGACACTGCCGGACATGTCAAAAGTGGCCACAGATGATGGTCAGGCCAAGGTCCTTGGTGTCCACAGACAGATACTCAGTCCAGCAGTGGAACAATTGGCAGTGATCCTGATCCCGCACATAAAGACGCTGATGCCGCTCTCTTACCCCCGGTAAAAATAAATTATTTTTAGTATCGCTAAACATTGAGGTTTTGGGGATTTTTTTTTTCAAGAATTTGACGTTAAAAGCTTTGTAAACAAATACGATATAATTCTTTTAGTTGAAACATTTGCCGAAACCTTATCAGAATCTGTATTTCCTTCGCATAAACTTTTGTCTCCCCAGGTGTGAAAATATCTGATAGCATTCATGGTCGTTTATCCGGCGGAATAGCCTTTCTCATAAGGAACGAGCTTACAGTATATGTCAACCAGGTTCACGTTGAAACTGATAATATTCTATTTTTAAAACTTGCTAGCGAGTTAACTGGTATACCGTCTGATTGCTTGTTAGTGGGGACTTATATCCCGCCGGAAAACTCCAGATATTATGAAGATACTGACATATACAATGGTGTATCCATATTAGAAGACTGTTTATTAGAAACAATTAAGGAATGTGGTGATCTCCCATTGATTGTGTGTGGTGATTTAAATGCCAGAACAGGTACTCTCAATTGTTGTGACTCTGACCCTATTGATGACATTTGCAATATTTTTGATGAAGATGAACCTGCTCTCAGATCTGTCAGGACTGATGCCTTTAAAAGGAGATCTAAGGACAATAGTATTAATGGCTTTGGGCGTTACCTCTTAAATGTCTGTGATGAGTTTGGCCTTGTTATTCTAAATGGCTTACAGCGATTGAGTTATCAAGGTGATTTCAATGACATATCTGAACATGGATCCAGTGTAATTGATTATTTTGTCATTTCAAAAACCCTTTTGTCATATTGTTGTGATTTTTGTATCAAACATTTCGTTCAAATGAAGCATGCTGCTGTGGAAATTTTCTTTATTGTGCAAGATGGCAAATGCAAATATGGATAAGAAGAAAACCTATAAAAGTCCTTCTGTTGTTAAATACAAATGGGATGAGGATAAAAAAGGATATCTTTTATGAAAGAATGAGTTCTGAAAATGTAAAGGATATTGTTACTATGCTATTACCCTTGTGGACACTGATGTCGACCAGTCTGTAATCATGTTTAATGAATGCTTGTATTTTGCTGGAGAATGTATGAAGAAAACAGTGGTTCTTGACAGCGAGTAACAGAAAATTTGTTCGATCTGGAATGTAAACAGAGCCGAAAAGTATTATGGGGATTATTGCATAAATATAATAGATCTGATGAGGAATCTGATAGATTGGAATATTGTCAAAAGAGAAGAGAATGCAAGGAATTACTGAGGCTGAAACAGAAAACGCATAAGGCAAATGTTCTTCAGTCATTACATCGACATTTAAATGACAGTAAACAGTTCTGGGATGCTGTTCGTTCCGTAAGGCCAAGACAAGGTATCTCTAATACTATTTCTCCTCAGGAATGGTTTGAACATTTCCGTAAATGTGTTTAACGAAGTGCCGCAAATTTGTTTGAACTCCGACGCCGTGTTTGATGAGTATTATGATAATGTGAATACCCAGACCCAGAATGATTACAGGGAGTTAGATCAACCAATATCTGCGCATGAAATTGTATGTGCTATTGATGCCTTGAAGAACAAGAAAGCCGCAGGTCCTGATGGATTAATAGGCGAGTTTTATAACACACAGCACCGCCAACATTTTGCTTTTTTCTGTTTAAAATTGTTCAATCACATCTTTGACAATGGCATATTTCCTGCTGATTGGACAGTGGCTGTTTTACTACCTTTGTACAAGAAGGGCGACCCAAATCAGCCTGACAACTACCGTGGAATATCTTTATTGAATATGTGCAGCAAATTATACAGTTTTGTATTGAATAAAAGACTTACAAAGTGGATTGAGACCAATGAGGTGGTAGGAGGAAAGGAACAAGCTGGTTTTAGGGATAACCATTGTACTACTGATCATGTATTTACTCTTATGGCGTGTGTACAAAAACAGTTGCTAAGGCACAGAAAACTTTATGTCGCCTTTATAGATTTTCGAAAAGCCTTCGATACAGTAAGCAGGGATAAGCTATGGAAAATTCTTCATGCAAACGGAATTAAAGGTCAACTTTTGAATGCATTGAAAAGTATGTACTCTATCGTTCAAGCCTGTGTGCGAGTTGGTGCTGATTAACTGATGTTTTCTTGTGCCCTAGAGGTCTGAAACAGGGTGAAGTATGTTCTCCAGTTTGTTTTCCCTGCTAATTAATGAGCTTACAAAAGAAATTAACGAAAACGGGTAGACATGGTATTCAGTTATCACCTGATCTGATTGAAATACTGATCTTGTTGTTCGCAGATGACGTTGCTCTTTTGTCTGACAGTGTTATTGGACTCCAAACGCAATTGAACATTTTGTACAGTACAGCGAATCGACTAGATTTAATTGTAAATTTTGGTAAATCAGGTGTTATTGTCTTCAGAAATGGGGGTTACTTAGCTGAAAATGAAAAATGGACATACGGAAATGACGCATTAACTGTTGTAAATATGTATAAATACCTTGGCATTATCCTCACGACACGGCTTTCATTCCAGTCTACATTGCGAGACTTGTCCGATCGTGCTGGAAAAGGGGTTGTAGCAATAATAAGAATACTATGGTCAATTGGAGAACATTCACCAGACATATTTTTCAAGTATATTGACAGTCAAATACAGCCAATTCTATTGTATGGTGCGGAAATATGGGGCGTTATGTGTGATCATGTTATTATTGAGAGAGTTCACTTGTCACCATTGAAGCGTTTTATGTGTGTTACTCGGAGAACACCAAAGCATTTGGTCTATGGAGAATTAGGCAGATACCCTCTAAAACTCAATATTTTCGCAAAATGTGTAAAATTTTGGTGCGTGTTGTTTATAGATGATTATAGACTCCCTAAAAAAGCTTATTCAATGCTTCTGACTGTACAGGAACAAAATTACTCCACACATGGGCATGTAAAGTAGAAACATGCTTTATATGTTTGGTTTTTGGGTTTGTGTGGGAAGCACAGTCTGTAGGGGATGGTAAGCTGTTTATTGTCCAGCTAAAACAGCGTTTAATTGATTGTGTTAGACAGGAATGGCATTCTTCTCTCGAATCACACACATTTTACAACGTTTATGCTACGTATGGTCAGTCACTGTCTTTGTGCCCTATTTCCGTGTGTGGTTAAATGTATTAACATGCGTAAGATGTTAACCAGATTTAGAATTGGTATGTTACCGTTGCGTTCGCGTTCTGTCAACTTTCGCAATGTTAATATGGATATTAACGTTTTTTGTCCATTCTGTACAGATACTCTTGAAACAGAGCTGCACTTTCTATTAGTATGCCCGAAATATACTGAACTGTGTGGACAATTAATATCTCGTAAATATTACAGATGTCCTTCAATGTTGAAAATGTCCTTGCTGCTCTCAAATGGAAATGATAATGTAATTTTCAGGCTCTGTAAATATATATACAAAGCATATATGATAAGAAAAGATGCTCTTGAAAACATAGCTATTGTTATGTAACACCATTGCACATGTGAACTCCATTTGTATGGGCCTGTGGCCTAACAAATAAATCATCTCAGACTCAGACTCAGACTCAGACACACACACACACACACACACACACACACACACACACACACACACACACACACACACACACACATTGCAGGCGTCCACACAGAGAGAGACAGACAGACTGACAGAGACAGACACAGAGATGGTACAGCAATACAGAACGGATAAAAATGAATAATAAAATGGAGTGACGGTGGAAGCAACCAGATTTTTTTTTTCTTGTTTTGTTTTGTTTTCATTAGGAGCATTACCACGAGGATTATGTCTGGTTTCTGAAAATGATCCGGTTCATGTGGAGGCAGAGAAAGATGACATTCACCATCTTAAGCGTGCCCAACAAGTCGCGCCATCTTCAGACTAAGAACTGGACACGGTCAGTTGCTCTCCCACCTCTATCGCCTGAACACATCGCACACAGATGAGTGCCCATGTGGCACTGACCCACAAAACCCAGCCCACGTATTTCAGTCCTGTCCCACGTTCGACAGCCTGCGGCGTGAGTTCTGGCCCGGTGCAGTGGAACTCCACGAAAAGCTGT
>JADBJO010002885.1:170000-207500 GCA_016801955.1 Conus betulinus
AAAAACTCTCATATGAAAACGGTTAGTGATTATACAAATAATAGATATTATATTATGAAATGTTATATTCCGTGACGACTAGTTGACGATTGTCCCGGAAAGAGGTTAATATTAAGTGATGCACTGTGAGCTGTTTTCCTATCAAAATGAAAGTTATCTCTTATAATATCTGTTTACTTTACATAACGACAGCCATAATTACTATTCTTAGGTGAAAAAAAAAAGTTTATGGCTTTTGACTAGAATGCTTCCACACAGAAGGCACAGAGAATCATTAGTATGGGAGCACAGCAGCAACAAAAGATTAGATTTGATGTTTACACTGGGAAACAGTAATTGTCATCGTTTTCTTAAAACAGTAATTGTCATTGTTTTCTTTTTTTTTAATGGATATTACATGTGACAAAATTCTATATTTTCATTTATTTTCATTTCAGAATCGCTACCTTTCTCAAAAAAGTCATTTTCACATTAAAGGAATACTCTAACGTGAAATAACATTATTTTCAGGTGGAAACAGCAAAACATCACATGAATTTAAATGTCAAAATTGAAAATAAAAGAGAAAATGTGCATGTGAAAATAGCTAATTTTCACGTGAAAACAGTTATTTTCATGTAAAAAAAAAAAAAGTCTAATCATTGCGTGAAATTCACTGTACATGCGAAAATGATTATTTTTTCCGTGATAATTAATTAGTTGGGTTTTTTTCTGTTTACTGTTTTCCCGTGATCATATAGCTCTTTTGTAACAATCATTTTCACTCGCTAGCTATAATGGGAAAAGAGCTCTTTATCACCTTAGCTCTTTTTGTGTAAAAAGGAAATATTTTTCACGTCATAAAACCCACTTTCTTCCTTAAGTCCGCACTCACTGCTGTTTCTGAGAGAAACTTCAAAATTGCTTCTTCCTCTCGAAAAGAGCTTTGACAGTGAAAATATGATATTGTGAAGCTATCATGTTTCTGTACAACTTAGTAGAAACTTCTCTGACCCCTCTCTCTCTCTCTCTCTCTCTCTCTCTCTCTCTCTCTCTCTCTCCTCTCTCTCTCTCTCTCTCTCTCTCTCTACCTGCTTCCACTACTCTGACATTCCTCCTTTCCCGCATACACACCCTATCCATTTCCACCGACTCCAAGAATTGACTGTTTTTTTTTTTCCTACACCTTGCACAGAAGACAATTCCAGAGGGGCAGGTGGCAGCGGGGAGCAGCCAAACTAGTGCACGTGCCAACAAGAAACTGAAGCACAGAAGACAGCGAGACTGGCCAGACACGGGCTGTACAGAGAGACTTCCTAGACACGGGCTGTACAGAGAGACTTCCTAGACACGGGCTGTACAGAGAGACTTCCTAGACACGGGCTGTACAGAGAGACTGGCCTAGACACGGGCTGTACACAGAGAGACTTCCTAGACACGGGCTGTACAGAGAGACTTCCTAGACACGGGCTGTACAGAGAGACTTCCTAGACACGGGCTGTACAGAGAGACTTCCTAGACACGGGCTGTACAGAGAGACTTCCTAGACACGGGCTGTACAGAGAGACTTCCTAGACACGGGCTGTACAGAGAGACTTCCTAGACACGGGCTGTACAGAGAGGACTTCTAGACACGGGCTGTACAGAGAGACTTCCTAGACACGGGCTGTACAGAGAGACTTCCTAGACACGGGCACGGGCTGTACAGAGAGACTTCCTAGACAGGGCTGTACAGAGAGGCTTCCTAGACACGGGCTGTACAGAGAGAGAGACTTCCTAGACACGAGCTGTACAGAGAGACTTCTAGACACGGGCTGTACAGAGAGACTTCCTAGACACGGGCTGTACACAGAGACTTCCTAGACACGGGCTGTACAGAGAGACTTCCTAGACACGGGCTGTACACAGAGACTTCCTAGACACGGGCTGTACAGAGAGACTTCCTAGACACGGGCTGTACACAGAGACTTCCTAGACACGGGCTGTACAGAGAGACTTCCTAGACACGGGCTGTACAGAGAGACTTCCTAGACACGGGCTGTACAGAGAGACTTCCTAGACACGGGCTGTACACAGAGACTTCCTAGACACGGGCTGTACACAGAGACTTCCTAGACACGGGCTGTACAGAGAGACTTCCTAGACACGGGCTGTACAGAGAGACTTCCTAGACACGGGCTGTACACAGAGACTTTCCTAGACACGGGCTGTACACAGAGACTTCCTAGACACGGGCTGTACACAGAGACTTCCTAGACACGGGCTGTACACAGAGACTTCCTAGACACGGGCTGTACACAGAGACTTCCTAGACACGGGCTGTACAGAGAGACTTCCTAGACACGGGCTGTACACAGAGACTTCCTAGACACGGGCTGTACACAGAGACTTCCTAGACACGGGCTGTACAGAGACTTCCTAGACACGGGCTGTACAGAGACTTCCTTCCTAGACACGGGCTGTACAGAGACTTCCTAGACACGGGCTGTATACAGAGACTTCCTAGACACGGGCTGTACAGAGAGACTTCCTAGACACGGGCTGTACAGAGAGACTTCCTAGACACGGGCTGTACAGAGAGACTTCCTAGACACGGGCTGTACAGAGAGACTTCCTGGACACGGGCTGTACAGAGAGACTTCCTAGACACGGGCTGTACAGAGAGACTTCCTAGACACGGGCTGTACACAGAGACTTCCTAGACACGGGCTGTACACAGAGACTTCCTAGACACGGGCTGTACAGAGAGACTTCCTAGACACGGGCTGTACAGAGAGAGCTATTTTCTGCTCTGGCATCGGATGGCGTCTGCTCCTTTTTCAAGCTTTCCCCCTCCCCCCTCCCGCCTTCTTCCCTCACTTCCCTCAAAGTCATCAGGGTGGAGATAGGGTGTCCAGTTTGCTCAGTGGAAGAGCATTGAGTGTGCAGTCAGAGTTTGGAGTTCGAATCCCTCTGGCACCCAACATGACAAGAGAAGCCGTTGTCTGTTTCGGTTCACGTTCTCGTGCGTGATGAAAGGAGGGGCAGTGAGGAAGACAGGGGGAGTGAGAGGGAAAGAAATGGTGTGTGTGTGTGTGTGTGTGTGTGTGTGTGTGTGTGTGTGTGTGTGTCTGTCTGTCTGTCTGTCTGTGTGTCTGTGTGTGTGTGTCTGTGTGTGTCTGTTTGTGTGTGTATGTGTGTGTCTGTCTGTCTGTCTGTGCGGGGTCTATGTGCGTGTGTGTGCCCCGCGTGCGTGCGTGCGTGCGTGTGTGTGTGTGTGTGTGTGTGTGTGTGTGTACGTGCTTGTGTGAGTGCGCCTGTGTGTCTGAGCCTGTGTGTGTGTGTGTGTGTGTGTGTGTGTGTGTGTGTGTGTGTGTGTGTGTGTGTGTGTGCATATGTGTGTGTGTGTGTGGGGGGGGGGGGTGTAATGTTTGGTGTGTAGTGTGTGTGCGTGAATGGGGAAGGGGGAGTGAGATCATGAACATTAGAGGGTGGAGCGAAGGCTGTTTTCAGCTAACTGTTCTTCCCTCAGGGCTCATGTCAGCGAATCGTATTAATTCACAGCAAAGCTGTCATTTCCCACCTAGCCTTCAGTCTCACACGTGTTTCAGCGTAGACTTGTATCAATGCAGCCACTATCTCTCGTCTGTAATTAGTTAGATCTTCATCTATACTTCATTCCCCTGCTTGTTAGAGTGTTTGCCAAATGATCTGATCTTCACAGGATATAATGTTTCAAGATGTGTTGCAATGTTTGCATCAAAACGTCATTGAGCGAATCTTTTGCCAGTGCGTAAAGCAATAGGAACAACCCGCACAATCAACTATGGACAGTTTTTGTAATGTTGAAAAACATTGCCCAAAATGCTCATGGCAGGTTTGCATCCCTTACCAATAATGATAGCTCTGAAGACGCTTTTGCTCCGACGGGGGTTGGGAGGGATAAAGGACGAGGGAGAGAGGTGGGAGGGGACAGACTGAACTGAAGCTCACAGGAAAACACAAACACACACACACACACACACAGAGCAAATTTTGTAAAAGCGAAGAGAGATAACAGGGTGGAGGGACTCTACTTTTTGATATTTTTGCATTAGTGGGCCGACCTGAACTGAGGGGGAGTGGGGAACAAAGTTTGACTGCTCTTCGCAGACACACACACACACACACCACACTCACGCAGTCATGCACGTACATGCGTGCATACAGACACACACACACACACACACACACACACACACATACACACACGCACACACACACATACACAGACACACCAAACTGAGGTTTAAACAGACTCAGCCTGCTGTCAAAATTCGCCATCCAGTAAGTCTCAGATCAAGGATTAGCTTATTTTCTCTTCTTTTCTTTTCATTTTTTTTCTCCGTTTTTTTTTTTTTTTTTCTTTATTTCTTTCTTGTCTCCTCTTTCGTCCTCTTTTTGCCGTGTCTTTTTCCCTCTCCCTCTCTCTCTCTCTTCTCTCTCTCTCTCTCTCTCTCTCTCTCTCTCTCTCTCTCTCTCTCTCTCTCTCTCCACTCTTTCTTTCTTTCTTTCACACATCTTTCTTTTTCTTTTCTTTTTTTTTTCTTTCTATTCTACTTTCCTTTTTTCCTTTTGAACTGTTTCGTACAGCGTTTTACACTGCTTTTTTTTCTTGATATTAGATTAAAACAATGTTTTTTTTTTTTCGTTTCAGTCTGTCTTTCCAGATGTGTACAATTTCGACTCTCTGCCCTTTGAAGTGAGGGGCAGTTTTTGTCAGGTTTTCTAAGTTCCATGTCCCCCCACGTGTCAGGACTTTTAGAAGCTCTACCTGTGGGGGTTGTCCTTTTACTGTGATGCAAGTTCTCAGGATGAAATATTGTTAATTACAATCGAATTTATTCTCTCTCTCTGTTTGTTTTCTCTCTCTCTCTCTCTCTCTCTCTCTCTCTCTCTCTCTCTCTCTCTCTCTCTCTCTCTCTCTCTCTCTGCCTGTGTCTGCATGTGTGTCTGTGTGTGTATCTGTGTGTCTGTGTCTTTGTGTATGACTGTTTCTGTGTTATTATGTGACAAACATTCACATAAGCAACACACAAACAACAAAGAAGGTCGTGTACAATAGAATGAACGCCCTATCGCTGTCTTTGCAGTCTTCAAAAAAAAAAACCGCAAGATCTTCTGTTGTTGAGCTCTATTGAACAAAACTGTGTTTCACCGAGAAAAGAAAACCTTGTATTGGATGTATACTGACAGTTTAAGTCGATGAAGTAGGAGCATTTATTGTTGCTGTTGTTTTAATCTCATAAAATGTGTGATTGCTTTAAACATTCATTGGGCAAACATCATGCAGATTTGTTCAGTGCTGAGGTCTCAATCTCGTTCATTAGTCACATCGAAGATGATAATGTTACGTCAGAACTGTAGGTGAAACACACAAGGATAAGTGCTTCTCTACCATCAATACTTTGCATTTCTTTGTTGCTCCTGTGTTTTGTCCAGTTTTATCACGACTGCGCATTAAGTTTTTTTCCCAGACGACAGTTCCAGACTGGGCCTCGCAGGAAGGATCCAGACTGATTGTTTTCCAATGCAGACAAAGCCCTGTTCTAAAAATGGGGGATTGTACAAAAACCAGAAACCGTTTCAGTCAATGTGGATGCATTCCAGCTCTCAGCCAATGCTAGGATTCCGCTGGGAAAGTCGTCCCAGCTAAACTTACGTTGAAAAACAGGTTTTCAAATCGAAATGTCACAAAAAAAAAAGTTTGTCCGGGTGGCTTTATTGATGTTTATGCCTATGAACTCTCGGATCTTCACGTCACTGATGTCATTGTCTGCATTGCAGACACTTCGAATCCCATTGATGAAGTATTTTTGTTTTGAAACAGTCATGTTTTCCATCCTCTTTGTAAGGTTTCCCTTCATCAACAGAGCGTGCTTGTGATGTCCAACGAAACGTTGTCAAAACGTGGTCTTGATTTTTTGTGTAGTTTCCTCCCTCAAAATGGTTTTATTTTGAATGATTCGTATCTGTCGGTTTTTGTTTGTTCTCGTCTTGTCTGTTAGCACGAATAATCCGTGTCTGTTGGTTTTTGTCTGTTAGCACGAATTATCCGTGTCTTGGTTTTGTCTGTTAGCACGAATAATCCGTGTCTGTTGGTTTTGTCTGTTAGCACGAATAATCCGTGTCTGTTGGTTTTGTCTGTTAGCACGAATAATCCGTGTCCGTTGGTTGTCTGTTGGCACGAATTATCCGTGTCTGCCGGTTCTCTTTGTTCGTTCATCTTCTCGTGACGCACGATTGATCGATTGTCCCGCCACCTGGTGGAGACGAAGAATGTGGTCCCAGGACAGACCCATCACATGATCTGCAGATCCAGAGCATTGGACCTGTGCTGGACAAGTCAGAGGAAGATAACGCCTGTCCTTCCATTGCACACAGAGTTACCGTTTCTCAGTTTAGGGGTCAAACAAAGAAGACAAATCCAAAGAGTGAAATGTTTGTTTTCAAGCACACGCCAGAACAACGATCAGGATATCGACATCATTGTCATTGTCCCTCTCACCCCTAGAGTTAGAGTTGTCGGCGACATTTTCTGAACGTTCCCTCGATGGAGTTTCACGTAGACCAGATCATGTGTTCGGTCATGTATTTAAAACAAAGTCAGTAAATGCACATTTTTTTTTTACATTCATTCGGCTTTTTTATCATGTTTTGATCAAAACATGAAAATGGACGTTCGAGTGGTGCCAGCCCTGTATGTGTAGGAATGTGTCGGTGGTCAGCCTGTGTGTGTCTGAGTGTGTCGGTGGCCAATGACATTAAATTCCAGGCATACCAGTCTTAAACATATATTTTTTTCCCCACGCAGTTACCCTTGCCCATTTTTTTTTTGAAAATCCGTACCCTAACCGTTGTGTCATTTACAGACCTCGGGGATGTGGTTGAGGTCACTGTGGATTGACGGTCCTCAGAAGTTGGCCACGACTCTGTGTGTGGCTGGGTCATAGGAGTTCGTTGTCCTCTGAGGCAAAGGAATCGGAGATCTGACATGTGAAAAGAATCGGTGGTTCTATGTGTCTGAACGATTTTAAGGACACAGTCTGCTGCATTCTGCAAACCAGCACTACCCTAGTCTTTTTAGAGAATGGAAGAGGGATACCTACCTATCCTCCCGTACCCCCTTCCGTCCCTCCAGATAATCCGCCCCTGAAGCGTGCTCTCATTGACTTCCTGTCGCTACTCTGCTTTCTTTTCTGCTTTGTATGCTGTGAGCGGCTACCAATCCAGACGCTGGTTAGCATATCGCCTTGAGCCCCGACCACAGAAGTGTGATTTCCGTAACATACGACTTCAAAACCTCGTTTCCTGCTGTCGTTTGAAGTCAGCTGGGAGCTGTCTTTCAGCGATAATTTCAGTCAGAATCTTGTTTTATGTGTGTGCCCCCCCCCCCCCCCCCCCCCCCCCCCTCTCTCTATTCTGCTGTACCCCTCTTCTGCTGTCTCTCTCTCTCTCTCTCTCTCTCTCTCTCTCTCTTCTCTCTCTCTCCTCTGAGGAAAGCGGATACAAAACTGAATGCTAATGTCTGATCAGTTGTTTCATATTCTGCGAGTATTAATCAAACAAGTTGACCGGAGGACAAAAGCCGCTTCCAGTCAGTGACTTTGTGGCAGTGCACTCTCTCCTCTGGAGGGTGGCATCATGGCGACCTGATCATGATTGCTCCTTTTGCTGTGACGGTGCTGGGACTGCGACATGACGAACCTGAGTGTGGCTGTGTGTACGTATCTTTCTCTGTCCGTCTGTCTATCTGTCCATCTGTCCGTCTGTCGGTCTTTCTGTCTGTCTGTCGTCTCTCTCTCTCTCTCTCTCTCTCTCGCTCTCTCTCTCTCCTCTCTCTCTCTCTCTCTCTCTCTCTCTCTCACACACACACACACACACCACACACACACACACACACACACACACACACACACACACACACACACCAAAAGGAGAACGGCATATGAAACGATTTGAGTCATTATAGTAGTTCCCGTAAAATAAGAAGCTTCATGTTCTTATGATTTTGATCCCAAGGCTCCGGCTGCCCGATGGCAATGACTCAAATCAAGCCCCCACTAATCTGGAGGCCAGCAGTGCTGCAATCTCCCCAGTTCTGTTTTTTAAAAAGATGATCGTAATTTCTTGAAAAGTGTTTAAAGAACGTCTACTGCCTGCTTACGTTAATCAAAGTGTGCGTAAAACTTCTGCCCCCCCCTTTTCTGAATCGCTCCCACCCTGCCTCTCTCTGTGTCACCCTTTCCTTTGTCGCCGTACATCTCTGTCTGTCTGTGTGTCTCTCTGTCTGTGTCTGTGTCTGTCTGTGTGTCTCTCTCTCACACACACACACACACACACACACACACACACACTCTCACACTCTCTCTCTCTCTCACTCTCCTCTCTCTCTCTCTCGTGTGTCTGTGTGTGTGTGTGTGTGTGTGTGTGTGTGTGTGTGTGTGTGTGTGTCCTCTGTCTCTCTCTCTCTCTCTCTCTCTCTCTCTCTCTCTCTCTCTCTCTCTCTCTCTCTCTCTGTGCGTGTGTGTGTGTGTGTATGTGTGTGTGAGTGAGTCTCTGTGTGTGTTGTGTGTGTGTGTGTGTGTGTGTGTGTGTGTGTGTGTGTGTGTGTGTGTGTGTGTGTGTGTGTGTATGCGCATGCACGCGCATATGAGTGTTGACTGATGATGTGAAACATGAAGTGGGTGCAGGGGGAAGGAAAGGGAGGAGAGGAGGAAGCTAAGAATATGGGGGTGGGGGGGGGGTGTCCGGGATTCTCCAGATGTCCTCCCACCTCCAGCAAAATGGGTCAATTCCGAAATGAAAAAAAAAAAAAAACATGAACGCATCTTTAAGCAACTTATTGCGGAGAGAAAAAAAAAGGTTAAAGGAAATGGAATACCCCACTTGTCTCACAGACCCAAGGACCCGCCCCTGCTTAGATGCCACTCTGTAGTATTGTTTCATCAACTAATTGTCCGTTTTACGTCACACGTGCCCCTCAAAACAAGTCTTCCACAAAGACTCAGACAGTGACTTCCCTTTGTCACTGTTCCGCTTAATCTCCCTTGATCCGTCGTCAGGCCAGACACCACAACTTCAGCACACAGTGCTCCTAAATGATTATCTGCGGTGGCTTGACTTCCTTCTGCGGATTTGGCACGCGACCCTCAGGATCCCGTAAGTAACAAAACAGAGATGGCAACTTTTTACCTCTCATGGTGAAATAGTCACACATCCAGTAACTGAAAAATCTGCTTCTGCCTACGGCACCTATTCACCTAACGCATATGCAGACGCGAGGTACACAGAACCAACAGAAGAATTTCCAGGAAAGGGTAGTTCCATATTCCCTTCATTGAAGCACGTGCTCGCCAACTCACTGAAGAAATAACACACAGCAACATTGATTTAAAGACAAAGTTGTAGTTCTTTGATCATGACCATTGCCGTTCAGAACATTCAGTAGAGCTGAAACAAGTACACTGTGCCTTAAAAGTAATTTCCAAGCGACGATGTTGAATACAAGATCACAATTCCACTCTTCAAATTTTTGGCCACGTGGTTTTTTTTTCAAAAGAAAACAAACAAAAACAATACAGTTATGTAATGTCCATCTTTGGCAACTGACATTACGTAGTTGTATTGTTTTTTGTTTTTTTTTTTTTTTTGTTTTTTTTTTTCTCTCTTGAAAAAGGCCACGTGGCCGAAAATTTGAAGAGTGGAATTGTGATCTTGGGTACTGTTTTTTCTTCCCTTTGGAGGACTGTCGTTTTTGTTTCTGACAATGTTGAAGTTTTCATTTTGTCGATGTAGATCAGACACAGACATACATCCCACCCCCACCCACACACACAATCTGTGCGTGTTGGTAAAAGAGTGTGGGGGTGGGGGGGCAGTGATAATGTGTGCATTCCCCCTCAAAACCCGTTCGCTCTTATACAAGACTCCTGAAGGTATATGCACTATCTGAAGCAAACGAAGAGAACATCTGCCTTCATAACTTCCATTCCCTTTTCCATTCTGTTTTTTTTTTGTGTTTTTTTTTTTTTTTTTTAATCCTCATGGAAGAGTCATGTTACCTTTGCGTGATTTTAACAATAGTTTTTTTTTTTTAGCGTGAAGGTACATTCAAGTGTTGTGGTGGTATATTAGCTCTAATGGACTCGTGTGTACGCGTGTGTGTGTGTGTGTGTGTGTGTGTGTGTGTGTGTGTGTGTGTGTGTGTGTGTGTGTGTGTGTGAACGAAGCTGGTTCTCTGTAGCATGTGGTTGGTTCTCTATAGCGCCTGGTTGGATCTTGCACGTGGCTGGTTTAGGTTGGTTCTCCATAGCACCTGGTTGGTTCCATAGCACCTGGTTGGTTCTCTATAGTTCTGGTTGGTTCAGGATGGTTCTCTATGGAACGTGATTGGTTCTCTATAGCACGTGGTTGGTTCTCTATAGCACGTGGTTGGTTCTCTAAAGCACCTGGTTGGTCCACTGTATAGCACGAGGTTGGTTCTCTGCAAGTCTGAAGGCTGAAACAGACTGCAGAGTTCTGGAAAACATGCACAAATATATCTCCTTCAGATATCGCAGTTAAAAGGCAAGAGGAAAGAAGTTTTCAACATGCAACACAAGAATCTATAATTAGAAAAAGCTAGGAAATTACAGAGGATATTACACACATATTGATACAATCGAAAATTCTCCATTTAGTAGATTAGATTACCTTGTATATATTATTAAAGGAAACATGATTAATTCGTATCATCCACAGCATAGAAGAGATAAAACTTTGTGGAATGGAAACAAGGTGTCCGAATTTGAAAACCACAGAGAGAGGGGGGTGGGGGGGGGAGGGAGGAAGACAGACACACACAGACACACAGACAGACACACAGACAGACACACAGACAGACAGAAGACAGACAGAGACACAGAGATTTACGCCACTGAAATCATGATTGGAACTAATGGTTTGAAGTGTATCACTTCAAAGTTTACTGCAGACACAAGAAACCAATGGCAAAAAAGTCAGTGAGAGAGAGAGGGAGAGAGACAGAGATAGACAGACGGACAGACAGACAGACATAGAGACAGAGAGAGAGAGAGAGAGAGAGAGAGAGAGAGGGCACTGTAGCTGTCAGTGTTGAACTGAGAGTGTCTTTGATTTGTGACGTCCAGCCGTCTACCATTCGATGACAACCAGCTTGAAAGCAGACGATCAATGAGTGAAAAAAAAAACCCAAGCCTTCATCCTGGCATTTCAGAGAGCTGGCATGGCACCCCTTGATCGTGGCCATCTCCTCTCCAAGACATTGCACAGCAGGCATGCTGGGAACATTTCAGTCATGACCGGCAGCTGGTTGATGAAGCGGAACTTGAAAGGTGATCAATGAACCATGAATTATACGACTGATAACTGGCACTTTGAGGCTTCTCGTGGTTTGTAGCTCAATGTCCTGGTCGTTTCGTGTTATATATGTACTTCGGGTGGTTCTGTCGTGTTGTATATACACTTCGAGTGGTCATTTCGTGTTATGTATAGACACTTCGGGTGGTCATTTCGTGTTATATAGACACTTCGGGTAGTCATTTCATGTTATATAAACACTTCGGGTGGTCATTTCGTGTTATATATAGACACTTCGGATGGTCATTTCATGTTATATATAGACACTTCGGATGGTCATTTCATGTTATGTATATATATAGATACTTCGGGTGTCATTTCATGTTATATATAGACACTTCGGGTCGTCATTTCATGTTATATATATAGACACTTCGAGTGGTCATTTCCTGTTATATATATACACTTGGGTGGTCATTTCATGTTATATATAGACACTTCGGGTGGTCATTTCATGTTATATAGACACTTCGGGTGGTCATGTCGTGTTATATATACAAACTTCGGGTGGTCATGTCGTGTTATGTATATACACTTTTGGTGGTCATGTCGTGCTATATATACAAACTTCAGGTGGTCATGTCGTGTTATGTATATACACTACAGGCGGTCATTTTGTGTTATACACACACACACACACACACACACACACACACACACACACACACACACACACACACACACACTTCGGGTGGTCATGTCGTGTTATATATATACACTTCGGGTGGTCATTTCATGTTATATATATATACTTCGGGTGGTCATTTTTGTGTTATATATATACACGTCGGGCGGTCATTTCGTGTTATAAAGACACTTCGCGTGGTCATGTCGTGTTATATAGATACTTCGGGAAAGCGGGAGATTTTCTGAAAAACGGAAGAGTGCTGAGCAACTGAATGGTATAAGAAATACAAGTGTAGATAATTGAAGGTAAGTGTGACGCTCAAATCTAAATGACGTCAAACTCCGAAAGGACAAACCAAACAAGTGGCCCCCCTAATTTTTTTTTTTGGTTTGTTTGTTTTTTTGTTTTGCATTCTTTTTTTTTTTTTTTTTCAAGAAGTCTTTTTTTTATCACTCGTTGCTCTGATCATGTTTTGTAAAAGTCCTTCGCTGTGCCAAATTTATTGTCTATTTCTGGGAATATTTTTCCCTTTTTGTTTTGCATAGGAGTGTTTGGAATAGAAGTCCTCTATGAATAATTCATTTCACGTTGGCTTGTAAAACATAAAAAAAAAAAACCCGACGTTTACACGATTCCTGATATTTAGTTCAATGGACTGATTAATTATGGACTGACCAAGATCACTCGCCTGCAATACTCGTCAGTCCGTGACCGTCCTGTCAGATAAGAGACTGAAGTGGTTGTTCTCTCCATTCCAATAAGTGAGAATAAAAGAGGTCAAGATATTCTTTTTAAAAAGAGTAAAAAAAAAAATATCAAGACAATTCTAGTATGCTCGACCAGTGTGTGGGACTTTTCCTTTGCCAGGAGCATTTACTGATCAAAGTCTAACCAGTATGTGATGGCATGGGGTTTTAGTAGTGTCCATTTGCCGAACTTTTTCGTGTTCCATTCTTACACAACTCTTGCCATTGAGGTGATATTTTGATGAACTCGCTGCTGTTCTTGTTTATGTCTACGCCAAGAAACCAGTCAGATGTCAGATGGAACTGGCTTTTTCCGTTCCTTCAGTCTGGTTTACTTTAATTAGCATAACGAAAAGAGGCATAATTCCATCTGATTCTCACACAGTTTTTAGGCCGCACAGTTTCGTGTCCTGTAGTGCGGTTTCTCCCCAACGCAAGCTGACATCTTTTTCCTTCCTTATTCACATGATTTGATTAGCGTGGGGAGAAAAGGAGGGCAGCACAATGTGGAGAAATATATGGAACCATAAATCTCTTTTAATAAAATGGAGAGCAGGCCAGAGAGAGAGAGAAGAGAGAGAGAGAGAGAGAGAGAGAGAGAGAGAGAGAGAGAGAGAGAGAGAGAGAGAGTCAAAACTTTAATGAGCTTACTCGTGTATGAATTCGTGTGTTCTAGACAAGCGTAAGAACGGAACTGCCATTGAAAGCTGAGGTCATGTGCAAAATTGATTGCCAAAACAGAAACGAACAGTCAGAAATATTTCTTTTTCTTTAGCTTTGTGTTTTATTTCATATGTCTAACTAAGAGAGAGAGAGAGAGAGAGAGAGAGAGAGAGAGAGAGGTTAAAAAGATGTTCGTAATAAAGTCAGACGTGCGCGTGTGCGCACTCACGCACGTGCGTGCACGCACACGCACACACACACATATACACACATATACGCGCGCACGCACGGAGACGCACGCACGCACGCACGCACGCACGCACACACACACACACACACACACGCACGCACGCACGCACGCACACACACAGACACACACACACACACACACACACACACACACACACAGTGAGTGAGTAACGATGGGGGAGGGGGTGGGAGGGAAGAGGGGAGGAATTGCCAACAAAACCAATTTAAGAAGAATCGAGGAGAACATCAACAGCAACAAAAAGCTAAGAAGCGAACAGAAACCCTTGAAGGACTCTTTCAATGAGAATGGAAAAAAACTGATTTTACAGAAAAAGGGTAGCTGTTATTATGGGGAAAATGTTTATTGGTCTCTCAATGGAAAACAGTTCTTGTTATCATTATCTGAAAAAAAAATCTGTTTTTTTTTATGGAAAGCACTTCTTGTTTCACGCAAAACATCTCTTGTAGTCATCATGGATAACCGTTTTGCGTCATTTTGAAAAGTTCGGTTTCCTGTTGCCATCATGGTCGTTATGGAAAAGAGTTCATTTGGATGTTCGTATTATGGAAAAAACGTGTTCTTGCGCTCATTATGGAAAACAGTTCTTGAAGTCATTATAGAAAAGAGTTCTTGTGTTCATTAGGGAAAACAGTTCTTGAAGTCATTATAGAAAAACAGTTCTCGCGCTCTTATGGAAAACAGTTCTGAAGTCATTATGGAAAACAGTTCTTGAAGTCATTAGGGAAAACAGTTCTTGAAGTCATTATAGAGGAAAACAGTTGGAGGAAAAAGTGAATTATACAAAAGTTCAGTTCTTGTGTTCATTAGGGAAACAGTTCTTTCTTGAAGTCATTATAGAAAACAGTTCTTGTGTTCATTAGGGAAAACAGTTCTTGAAGTCATTATAGAAAAACAGTTCTTGTGTTCATTATGGAAAACAGTTCTTGAAGTCATTATAGAAAAACAGTTCTTGTGTTCATTGGGGAAAACAGTTCTTGAAGTCATTATAGAAAACAGTTCTTGTGTTCATTAGTTCTTGAAGTCATTAAAAAAATCTGTCTTGTGTTCATTAGGGAAAACAGTTCTTGAAGTCATTATTCAGTTCTTGGTTCATTAGGGAAAACAGTTCTTGAAGTCATTATAGAAAACAGTTCTTGTGTTCATTAGGGAAAACAGTTTTTGAAGTCATTAAAACAGTTCTTGTGTTCATTAGGGAAAACAGTTCTTGAAGTCATTATAGAAAACAGTTCTTGTGTTCATTATGGAAAAACAGTTCTTGAAAACAGTTCTTGTGTTCATTATAGAAAACAGTTTTGAAGTCATTATGTGTGTTACAGAAAATAGTTCTTTGTCTCATTGTGGAAAACAGTTCACATGAGCATCACAGGAAACACTTCTTACTTAGACTTCCACTTAGATGTTCCCACGCATGAGGCAGTCTGGTCGTTATCATATATACTAGTCATATGGTCATTGTGGAAAACAGTTGATGTGGTTGTTGTGGAAAGCAGTTCATGTGGTCGTTGTGGAGAACAGTTTTTGTCATCACCATGGTGAACAGTTTACATCGTCATTGTGGAAAACAGTTCTTGTAATCATGAAGACAAATAAAGTTCTCGCTGTCGTAATGAAAAAAGACTTTCTTTCACATCGTCACTATGGAAAATAGTCCGTGTTGGTATGGAAATAATTTGTGTGGTCATTGTGGACAACAAAGTTCCTGTTATCATCCCGGAGATCAGTTCTCTTATCGCCATTGTGTAAAAACAATGCATATCGCAAATATGGAAAACTCGTCACCGGAGAAAACAATTTATATCGCCATTATGGAACATACTCTATGCTGCTATTATAGAACATAGAGTTCTTGTTGTCACAACAAAAAGCAGTTTCTCGCTGTCAACTTGGAGAGCAGCCTCTGTTATCATAATGGAAAACGATGTTCTTGTCATCATGATTAAACAGCTGTTGTGATATTGAAAAAATAGTCCTGTTGCTACCATAGAAAATAGTTCTTTTGTTATTTAGGAAGGTGGTTCTTGCTATCAATAGAGAAATAACCCTTTCTGGCATTGTTCAAAAAAAAAAAAAAAAAAAAGCAGTTCTTGCTGTCTTTCTTGGAAACAGTTTTTGTTGTCTGTATGGAAAACAGTTCTTGTTGTGACCGTGGAAATCAGTCTCTGGGGGTAGAAACTGGTTGCCTCGGGGTACAAGTTTACTGCTGTAGGGTAAGTAGCGTCTGATGTCGCGGCCGTCTGCAGCATACAAAGAAGATGATTTCTGCTGTCTCACCACCTTTGTCTGGCATTGCTCCCTCGCCGCTCACTTCCCCATCTCCCCCTCTCTCTCTGCCCCCCCCTCCCCTCTCCATTTCCCCATCCCGTCCCCATCCATCCATCCTTTCAGTACATCACACACCACCAGCATTTGTTCCGAAGCAGTTCCACTGCTAGTGAACTATTGTAAACTGTCGACATCACATCGTCATAAGGTCACTTAGTGAACTATTGTAAACTGTCGACATCACATCGTCATAAGGTCACTTAGTGAACTATTGTAAACTGTCGACATCACATCGTCATAAGGTCACTTAGTGAACTATTGTAAACTGTCGACATCACATCGTCATAAGGTCACTTAGTGAACTATTGTAAACTGTCGACATCACATCGCCATAAGGTCACTTAGTGAACTATTGTAAACTGTCGACATCACATCGCCATAAGGTCACTTAGTGAACTATTGTAAACTGTCGACATCACATCGCCATAAAGGTCACTTAGTGAACTATTGTAAACTGTCGACATCACACCGCCATAAGGTCACTTAGTGAAACTATTGTAAACTGTCGACATCACACCGCCATAAGGTCACTTAGTGAACTATTGTAAACTGTCGACATCACACCGCCATAAGGTCACTTAGTGAACTATTGTAAACTGTCGACATCATCACACCGCCATAAGGTCACTTAGTGAACTATTGTAAACTGTCGACATCACACCGCCATAAGGTCACTTAGTGAACTATTGTAAACTGTCGACATCACATCGTCAAGAAGTCACTTAGAAGATTAAACTATCAACATCACATCGTCATAAGGTCACTGTTGTAAACTGTCAACATCACATCGTCATTATATAAGGTCACTGTTGTAAACTGCCAACATCACATCGTCATAAAGTCACTTAGAAGATTAAAATATCAACATCACATCGTCGTAAGGTCACCGTTGTAAACTATCGACATCACATCGTCATTATATAAGGTCACTGTTGTAAACTGCCAACATCACATCGTCATAAAGTCACTTAGAAGATTAAAATATCAACATCACATCGTCATAAGGTCACTGTTGTAACTGTCAACATCACATCGTCATTATATAAGGTCACTGTTGTAAACTGCCAACATCACATCGTCATAAAGTCACTTAGAAGATTAAAATATCAACATCACATCGTCGTAAGGTCACCGTTGTAAACTATCAACATCACATCGTCATTATATAAGGTCACTGTTGTAAACTGCCAACATCACATCGTCATAAAGTCACTTAGAAGATTAAACTATCAACATCACATCGTCGTAAGGTCACCGTTGTAAACTATCAACATCACATCGTCATAAGGTCACCATTGTAAACTATCAACATCACATCGTCATAAGGCCACCATTGTAAACTATCAACATCACATCGTCATAAGGTCACCATTGTAAACTATCAACATCACATCGTCATAAGCTCAGTTAGTGAACCATTGTAAACTATCAGCATCACATCGTCATAAGGTCACCATTGTAAACTATAAACATTACAATCGTCATAAGGTCAGTATTGAGGATGAGAACAAGATGGCGGCTGCATAAGGTTGAAAGTGAGTGCGCTCCTGACAAAACAATGAATTTAGGTATTTTCACTGACGTCTGATGCTGTTGTGAGATGATATCGTGTATGTGATGGTTTCCAGGTGTTAAAAACGTATATTTTAGTGGGTATGTGTACGTGACAGTGTGTGTGTTCTCGCCGAATTTGTTTGAATTACTTCTTTAAGAGGACATTTTAAGTGGTGTTTCTTGCGATCGACCCTGTTTGTCATAGTTGAACCCAAGCTGCCCCGTGTGTCAGCACGTGAAACTGGTGCAGTGCTGTTTCAGCTTGAAGCGGGGTGTGTTCAGATTTGTGATGCATTCTGACTGATTTCCAAGTGAACCAGGCCTTCACCTTGTCCTGTGTGTCGACGATTCATTTCTTGTGTGTATCGTGACAACTTAATCTCACGATTGACTTTGACATTGATTTGTTTTTCCTTATGGGGTCATCTCAAAAACACAGTGTTGTCTTTTTGAGGCGCTGTTCATGATTCAGTGTGCAGTGTGTAGCTTCGTGTACTTTAGAGTATATTGAAAGATATTGGGATCTGCATCATGTCTGTACCTCAGAGGGAGAAGAAAGAGAAGCGGTCTGCGACGTCTCCATTACAAGAGGAAGTAGAAAAACGAGTGTGCTTGTCTTCCGATGAGAGTGCATGTGGACTTGACGGTGATGACACGATCATCAACACCGACTTCCTCTCTAGTACTCTGAGGGACGTAGAATCGACTCCTGGTGTCACGTCCTATTCCGCCTCTAATTCCCTTGTTGATGAACTCAAAGCTGCCTTGGGTGATCCAAACATTTTGGAAATGATTTCAAAGTCGGTCGCTGCCCAAGTCTTGGAACCACTCCGAAATGAGATGGCCAGATTGCATTCAACGATTCAAGAACTCCGTGCAACTGTTGAAGCGAAAGAGCAACAAATCTTAAAACTCCAGGATAAGGTTGACGAACTGGAGCAATATGGAAGACGAAACTCTGTTAGGATTACTTCTGTGCCTGAAAGCAAAGGAGAATCCATTACAGAAGTTGTTAAGCAGATATGTAAAGAAATAGATGTTGAGATCACTGAGGAAATGATTGATAGAACCCACCGTGTTGGGAGGGTGCCTGCAGAGGGTGACGCCAGGTGTCGTCCTATCCTTGTGAAATTCACGTCGTATCGTCACAAGGCGGAGCTGATGGGAGCGAGAAAGAGATTGGCGACAGTCAACATGAAGAAGCTGTTCCCCAGGGCTGACTGGCCGGCGCTGTCCCGTTCTGCGCACCCCCTGGATCACGTTCGGAGAGATCTCGGATCTTCATCAACCACGACCTTACAAAGGAGCGGTCCGAGATCGCGTGGTTGGCCCGCAGTTACAAGAGACAGAAGAAGATCTCCGACACATGGATCAACGACGGGGCTATTTTTGTGAAGCAAGGGGGGAGACTGTGTTTCGCGTCACAACTAAACGTGAAATCAGACATTTCGGTTTGGATTAACTCATCACGATTCATGATTCATGGATAGCGACTCGTAACTTTTCAGCAAAACTTCGGACCACAATTATTTAGAGTAGTGAGGGAGAGTGGAATAGGGAGAGAGAGGAAGGAGGGGAAGGAAAAGTAGGAAGGAAGGAAACAGAGTGAGTGAGTGTGTGTGTGTGTGTGTGTGTGTGTGTGTGTGTGTGTGTGTGTGTGTGTGTGTGTGTGTGTGTGTGCGCGCGCGCGCGCGCTCGCGCGTGTGTGTGTGTGTGTGTGTGTGTGTGTGTGTGTGTGTGTGTGTGTGTGTTTCATAGTAAAGGTGTAAACATACAATATATATTTGTGCATGCTGTGCACATTTATACTCTCGTTTTCAAGAAGTGTCGAGGAGAAGCATCGAGCAAGGGACATGCAATGTTGGACGGTATGTTAAATTTGCACGAGACTTGAAGCCTGTGTTTCATTTAAAAGGGAAAAACCGGTGCATTGTGCTGAGCTGAACATATGAACTACATTGTTCGATTTGAGCTGTCATATGCGCCATCCACTACTGGAGTTGAAACAAATGAAGGGGTAGCATTGTGACAGATGTGACAGATGTACATGTTTGTATGGTGTGTGGATGAGAAAAGTGTGATGGGGGGTGTTTCTGTTTGTTTGCGTTCTTGCTTTAGCGTGAGTGTGAAATCAGACATTTTGGTTTTGGTTTGGATTAATTCATCACGCTCCACGAGTGTGTGTGCGTTCGTGTGTTTGCGCGCGCGCGCGCGCGCGTGTGTGTGTGTGTAAGTGTGTGTGAGTGTGTGTGTGTGTGTGTGTGTGTGTGTGTGTGTCTGTGTGTCTGTGTCTGTGTCTGTGTGTGTGTGTGTGTTCTCGCGAGTGTGGGCTCTGTTGTCATGATTAGTGGACGTGTCATGTAACTGGAGGTGGTCGTTTATGTATTAGAAGAGTGCTACCATCTGCAGCCTGATATTATTTGAAGAGATGTTGGGTTTCATTCCTCGGGAGCGCACTGATGTGGCGCTCGCTGGTTTTGTTCGTTTTCGTCGTAGACGACGCATCATTTTGGCAATCTACGAAACCATAGGTGCTTGATGTAATTTTTTTTTCTTCATTTCCTTGATATTGTTTAATCGACATGTTTGAATATTTTGCTTACATTTTGTATTTTAAGCGATTCGTTTCTTCACTCGAGAGACTTTGGGAGATTCTTATGTGTTACTTCTGTCTACCCTAGTCATGTTCTTGTTCTATGTGCTGCAGAGTGCAGTGACTTAATAAATGAGTATAGACCTGGGTACGTATCGTGCTAGGGTAGGCCGTTACTACATAAAATCTTTGTCTGCTACTAGAAGCCTGTCTTTTTTGAACATGTCTAATGTTACACAGTTTGTAATATTGTCATGCCTGGATTCTCCTCAAAATGTTACGCTCTCTTTGTTTTTTTCATTGTCTTATCCACTTCCGTTGTAAAGACTTTTGCAGTTCAGTGAAAGAGTTTCTTGTCTCTGACATTCACGTCAACTTTCGTGGTAACAGTAGTATGAAATTAACAATACATATTTGTTCATTCGTCAACTGCTTCTGCTGTTGTCAGGTGATGTTGAACTTAATCCGGGACCTGATACTATAACTGATCTTAAGATAATTCATGTAAACGTCAACAGTTTAAGAAACAAAATGGATATCTTTGAAGCAGAATACAATATATTCGACATTATCACAGTATCAGAAACATGGCTGTCAGATTCGGTCAAGAACGACTCAATACATATGACAAACTTTAATCCACCGGTCCGGTGTGTGACAGATCAAATGACCCTCATGGTGGAGTTGCTATTTATGTTAAAAACAACTTAGTTTGTAAACCTCGACCAGATCTGTATGTTAATGACCTTGAAGCTGTATGGGTCGAGACAAAGCTTGGCCAAAGTAGTCTACTGGTTGGGTCATTTTATCGACCTCCAAGTTCCCCTGTAAGTTACTGGGATCAGATAGAAGAAAGCATTCGTAAGGTAAATAATACTTCATCAAAATTTATTATTCTTGGTGACTTCAATAGTGATTCCTTACGACACCCTCACCGTACTTACTTGGAATCATGAATCGATACAGGCTCACTCAGTTTATTAATGAACCCACAAGGATTACAGATTCGAGTGCAACGTGTTTGGATCTGGTTCTCACACAATGCCCAACCTTGTAACATCCACTGACGTTTTGCCAGCTATTTGCAGTGATCATAGTGTTCCTTGCGCCATGATTAGACATACTGTGGTCAAGAACCAGCCATTCAAAAGGACCATACTTAATTATAGAAAGCTAAATGCAGATCGCTTTTGTGACCTGTTAGGCACTGTAAACTGGGACGACATTACTCGCAACAGATCAGTAGATCAAAGTGCTGAAATGTTTTCAAAAATATTAATGGGAAAAAGCGAAACTATGCATGCCGTCTAAAGTTATTACTGTACGTCCTGACGACGTCCCCTGGATGACTCATGAAATAAGACTGTTAATAGAAGAACGTAAAACAATACACAGTATAGCTAAAATACCAATGATCCAGAAGATTGGTGCAGGTTTCGTCGATTTCGGAATTATGTGACATCAAGAGAAAGACAAAGACAACTTGACTATGTTGCTGAATTAGACAATAAGGTTTCTAACTCCACACATTTTGGTAAAAAGAATGGTGGCACCTGGTAAAATCTTTTTTAAAAAAGAAAGGTATTGACTCGAACGAAATACCTCCAATTGTTTGAAATGGCATTGTAAACTATAGCAATACAGACAAAGCGAACGCTTTCAATAAATATTTCATTGCTCAGTCCACTTTGGAAAATGATGATGATGAAGTGCCAGATGTACCATTCATAGTTCCAGAAATTACAGACATTTCTTTGACAGCTACTAATGTTAAGGATGTTATCTTGAATCTGAACAAGAATAAAGCAGTAGGGCCTGATTTGGTTCACAACAGGTTGTTGATTGCATCTCTTCCAGTTATATTGGATCCCTTGACTACCATATTTAACAGAAGTATGATTGAAGCAAAGTCGTTTCAAAAACGTCTGGAAAACAGCCATGTAAGTCCACTACATAAAAAAGAATCGAAAGATCTTTGTAACAACTATCGTCCAGTCTCTTTGCTCAGCTGCGTTGGAAAGGTTCTGGAAAGATGTATCCACAAGCAAGTTTTCGATTTTTTATTGACAAATGATATCATTTCACCTTCCCAATCCGGGTTTATCCTGGTGATTCCACAGTCAATCAGTTATTATGTATCTATAACGATTTATGTTCCTCATTTGATAGTGGAATCACAACGCAAGCTGTGTACTTTGACATTTTTAAAGCTTTTTTGACCGTGTCTGGCATAGAGGGCCTCATCCGTAAACTTGAAGGCAATGGCATACGAGGGACGTTGTTAGCATGGTTCACCGATTATCTCTCCGATCGTATGCAGGCAGTTGTAATCAAGGATGACCAATCAGACTATGTCAGAATCCGCAGGAGTTCCCCAAGGCTCAGTTCTTGGACCTCTCTTATTTCTTATTTACATTAATGACATTACAGACGGTATAAGATCTAAAGTTAAACTTTTTTGTGGACGATACCAGCATGTCCCTCTCACTTAATGATCTACTATTCGCACAGAAATAATCAATTCTGATCTACAAAAGATACATCTTTGGGCGCAGCGCTGGAAAATAAAATTCAGTGAAGAGAAAACAGAATTACTTAACTTTTACGGGGCAATCATCTAGTCTTACCCCTTATGTTTGGACAAACGTATCTGCAAGGCAAAGACAATCATAAACATCTTGGACTTATACTTCAAAATAATTGCAAGTGGGATGAACATATTAATGGTATACGGAACAAAATCACTATGCTGCTTTCTTGTATGAAAAGTTTCAAATATAGATTTAGTAGGAGAGCCTTAGAAATCATGTATAAATCTTTCGTATTACCTAATTTTGACTATGCAGATGTTGTGTGGGACAACTGCTCCGAAATGCAATCCAATTCTCTTGAAAACTTACACCTAGAAGCTATAAGAACAATTACTGGAGCTGTTCGTGGAACAAGTCATCAAAAATTATATGAAGAATCTGGATTTTGCTCACTCAAGGAAAGGAGGAAAAGACATAAAATTATATATTATTATAAAATGATAAATGGCATGTGTCCGGTTTATTTACTTGATCTTTTGCCTGGTCTTGTTTCGGACAGGAATCCTTATCACAGGAGAAGACCGTTAGAGCGTACAATTCCAAAATGCAACACTGAGATATATCGGAAATCCTTCATTCCTTCCTTCAACTACATCTTTATAGAATAGTCTCCCAGATCATATTAAAACCAGTCCATCCTTAAGCGTAGTCAAGCATCATTTATCGGCTGATGATCCTGTCATACCACCGTACTTTTACCATGGCGAGAGAAAAAAACCAAATCATTCATTGCCGTCTTCGTCTTGGAATCAGTGATCTGAGATATGATGATGTTCAACCGCCATCTAATTAACGACCCACTGTGTGAGTGTGGCAATGGGGAGGAAACAGCTGAGCATTATTTTCTGTTGTGTCCTCGTTTTAATGAAAAACGCACACAAACTATTTCCGATCTCCCATCACACTACAGAAATGTTCAAACTCTGTTAAAGGTGACCGTAATCTGCATAGAGATACCAATATATTGATATTTGAAGCTGTTCATAAGTTTATCTCTGGAAGCAACCGGTTTTAGATACATTGTCTTTTGGAGGTTTCAGGTATGACAAAAGAAGATTGTGTTATAAATGTTGCCGTTATTTCAAATTGTGATGATAACAAATTAGTGTGCCTGTGGTGTGTTTTCTCATAGTCTCTCTTCGTTAATCTCCGTTCTTTCTTTTCTTTTTTTTTTTTTTTCTTTTAAATTATTTTTTCTCTTTCCGGGAAAGGGGGGGGGGCGGGGTGTGTTCTCTTTTTGTATTCTTCATGCGATTTATAAACTTTTAAACTGTCAATTGTTTTCATATAAATAATGTAATATTTGTATTACTGTAGCCGCCAGGTAAATTAGTTGTGTATTGTCATTTTGTAGAGCACACTATAAGCATTCAGCTTGTTGCTGCTCACTTTGTATTGTGTACTATTATTGTACGTACCTGTGATTAAAGATTTGTTTTAAACCAACTATCAACATCACATCGTCGTAAGGTCACTATTGTAAACTATCAACATCACATTGTCATAAGGTTACTATTGTAAACTATCAAACATCTCTTCGTCATAAGGTCACTATTGTAACCTATCAATATCTCATCGTCATAAGGTCGTTATTGTAAACTATCAACATCATATCGTCATAAGGTCGTTATTGTAAACTATCAACATATCGTCATAAGGCCACCATTGTAAACTATCAACATCACATCGTCATAAGGTCACCATTGTAAACTATCAACATCACATCGTCATAAGGTCACCATTGTAAACTATCAACATCACATCGTCATAAGGTCACCATTGTAAACTTTCAACATCACATCGTCATAAGGTCACTTAGAAGAGAAGGCACACGCCGCCCTGAAGCTGATTTCTGTTTCAGAGGAAAAGACACGCCCCCTCTCTCTTGACTCTTCCTGGGGCACTATACACCAAGCCCATAAAGAACCAGTGCGATTTGTTAGTGGCAAGAGTGTCCGAAATTGGTCACAGTGTCATCACGGTGATTCTTCAGATTTCTTATCGCATTACACCTGCAACCTGTTTGCCAGTTCTCCTAGTTGCCTTGCCCCACCAGTGCATCTGCTGTCTCATGTCCTTTGACTGCTGCAAGACCCGGGCACTAGTACATCCTCATGAGTGTTTCCAATGCAATGCCGCACATTCCTTCGTGCAAAGTAGAGCTTCCCATTTCGCTTTCCGCTTTTTAAAACAAGCTCATGGAGTCAGTCATGAACCGACAGAAAATAACTCCAGATTTTATCATTTTAAAAAAAAAAAACACTGCGGTGAGCATAGGCCATCGACAACACTCCGCCATCGCACTCGGTTCTGGGCTGCTCGCTGAATGCCTGTCCAGTTGGTCCCCTGCCTCTTCATCTCTGCCTCAGTGTCTCGCCTCCAGCTGCTGCGAGGTCGGCCTCTCTTCTTTTTCCCCTGCGGGTTCCATGTCAGGGCTTGGCGTGTGGTGCTGGATGCTGGCTTCCTGAGAGTGTGTCCAATCCAGCCCCACTTCCTCCGCAGAATCTGCTTGGCATTTACCACTTTCATGTGTTTATTTATACAACACCAGATTCCCTTTTAAGCAAAAACCTGCCATTTCAGAAAACAGTTATAGCATTAGTAACGTGACATTTCATTGTTTCAGAAGACTCACGTACAACATCTAATTGCTTTGGCAAATCAGCTGCCGGCTCTCTACAGAAACAAAACTGTCTGTGCAGACAGAAGGATGAACAATTCGACTAAAAAAAAGGGAGTGAGTGAGGCGCCACGTCCACTTAGCACTGATGTATCAAATCTTGAGCAAGTTCGTTCATGAATAACAAAAAAACAGCGCAGGACTGCACACAACCCCTTAGTGACACCATACAAATAATCTGGACGATCTGGTAATGGTAATCCATCTCGAAAAACACACTTTCACTGAATTAATACATCCCTTTCCACATAATTACCCTGGGTACCGTTGTTTATTTGTGTTGTTTGCTTGCTTGCTTGCTTTCTTACTTGCTTGCTTGTTTGCTTGTTCCTTTGTTTGCTTGCTTGCTGGTCTTGTTTGTTTGTTTGTTTGTTGTTTGTTTTGTTTGTTTGTTTGTTCATTTGTTTGTTCGTTTGTTTGTTTGTTTGTGTTGAAGCATGGGGGCTTAACAGGTTTTCTTGATATGGAATCGAACGCTTTTTCGAGATCGATAAACGCTACATAAGGCTTTTGATTTAAAGAAAGTTGCCTTTGGACAAGAGCAAGCAGAGTAAACATGAGCGAGTGAACGACGAGCGAGAGAGAGAGAGAGAGAGAGAGAGAGAGAGAGAGAGAGAGAGAGAGAGGAGAGAGAGAGAGAGAGAGAGAGAGAGAGAGAGAGAGAGAGAGAGAGAGAGAGAGAGAGAGCAAAAAGATGTTTTTTGAGATTTGGCAGTTCATCATAAAGTCAGATGTGTGAAAGCATACGCACACACGCAGGCACGTGCACGCGCGCGCGCGCGCACGCACACACACACACACACACACACACACACACACACACATACACACGTGCGCGCGCGCGCGCGCGCGCAAGCAAGAGAGACAGACAGACAGGCAGGCAGACAGACAGGCAGACAGACAGACAGGCAGACAGACAGACAGGCAGACAGGCAGAGACAGAGCAGAAATTTAAAAGGGAACCTCGTTAAAGATGGGGGCAAATGATTATGAGGAAGAGGTAGCAATCTGAAGATGGATTGTCTAACTTATTACGTCACTGACATCTGACCTGATCAGATTATGCAAGACTGTCATACAATCGTACATCATACATCATCATGCAATCAGAGAAACCCTTCTCTTTTTATTTTAGGAGTCGTTTGCCTCAGTTTAATCCTTAGAGTGAAAATGCTATTCTTATAAATATTTCATCTCCCTTTTTTTTAATGAAGAAAGAAAGAATATTAAAAAGGAAGGTGGATGGAAATGAATCTAAAGAACGAAAGAAAGGAAGGAAGGAAGGAAGGAAGGCAAAACAAAAAAAGGTTGGGAAAAAGGAGGAGAAAAAACTGCAAGAAGAAAAATGAGGACAAGAGAGAGAGGGAAACAAAGAAAGACAGAAAGAAAGAAAGAAAAAAAGGAAAGAAAGAAAGAAGAAAGGATAGACAGAAAAAGAAGAAAATGATGGAATAAGCGCAAATTGATAATCGGGAAAGAGAGAGAGAGAGAGAGAGAGAGAGAGACAGACAGACAGACAGACAGACAGACAGATACAGACAGGCAGGCAGACAGACAGAGACAAAGACAGAGGCAGAAAAACGTGTACTGCCTAGTTCCAGTCTCCGAGTAGTATTGTGCATAGAATTATTCCCTGCACGTGCATGCAGCGCTATTTCTGGTCCACGGAAAGGGCTTAAGCAACAGGAAGCTGAACAGTGCTCCCTGATCGCCGCCATCTTGAGGGAAAAAAACACGCCTCTCTCCCGACTCTTCCTTCCTGCTCCACCCCCCACGTTTCTCCCTCCTCCAGCATCCCCCACCCACCCACCCACCCACCCCTTACTCCTCCCTGTCTTCCCTGCGGTCGCCAGTCGATTGGACTTAAATGGTGAGAGTGTGGGTGAGTTAAGAGAGGACACGATCTGTAAAAGAATGGAATGGACGCTCACCGAAACACCTATGGAGAGAGAGAGAGAGAGAGAGAGAGAGAGAGAGAGAGAGAGAGAGAGAGAGAGAGAGGGAGGGAGGGAGGGAGGGAGGGAGAGAGAGAGAGAGAGAGACGGAGGTAAAGAGCTTGATCTTTTCAGTCTGTTCTATTAGGCCAGGGACTAAACAGAATCCACGAATCTTAAATAAATGTCAGCAAACCGGTAAAAATAAGTGGACAAACGAATCAGAAGACAAAACACGACGCGTTTCGACCTCTTAGGTCTTCTTCAGGCAAGATACAAAACAGTTACCATTTTTTCAGAAGACACACTCAAGCCATCTAGCTGCTTTGATGAATCAGACGTCATCTCGGACAGAAGGTTTCTATCTGTGCTTACAGAAGGATAAACAACGAAGGAGTGAGTGAGGCACCTCGTATGTGAGCACTGATTACATCTTGAGTAAGTTCTTCATTAACTGACAAGGACAGGGCAGGACCACATGCATCTCCTTGTGTTACCCCATACGAGCAATGAGTATAGTCTGTCGATGATGCTCCCACGTAGTAGAAGAATTTTCATCTAGCTATAAGCACTTTTCACATACTTAAAGAGTTACCCTCGAATGCTGTTTTCTTGCGAGGATGCGGTCAAAGAAGTTTCGTAAGTGCTATCCAACGAAAGTTTTTTCTTATCGGTAAACGTACATAGAGCTTATGATTTGAAGAATGTTACCTTTGAAGAAGAGCATGGAGAGCTGATATGTTATCTACACACAGAGAGAGAGAGAGACAGACAGACAGACAGACAGACAGACAGACAGACAGACAGAGACAGACAGACAGACAGACAGACAGACAGAGACAGACAGACAGACAGAGACAGACAGACAGACAGAGACAGGGACAGAGAGAGAGAGAGAGCAAAAGATGTTATTGAGAATTGCCGGTTAATAACAAAATCAGAGTGTATGCGCGGGTGTACACACACACACACACACACACACACACACACACACACACACACACACACACACACACACACACACACACAGTTCACACAAGCACATACACATTCATACGCTCACAAGTACACACACATGCACACTCACATACAAACAGAAAGAGAAAGAAAGAGACAGAGAGAAAGACAGAGATAGACAGACAGAGAGGAGCGGGAGGAGTGGGGGGGGGGGAGGCGGGGTTCCAGACATAAACCAGGAAGTACATGCAAGGGAAACCTCGTTAGAGATGGCGACATACAATTAGAACAGAAAGCAAGGTACAGTCTGAGGTGGAGTGTGTCTCCCGTGTCGTATTACCATCGTCAGAGCTGATCAGACTATTCAGGATTTCCAGCGTGTCATTATTGTCATTATGTCGCACTGTACTGCTTTCAGCAGCAGCAGTCTTCCCCCTTCCTTTCTGGAAGTGATGTTTGTTGACTCCCTCACTGCTAAAACTTCAGTTCTCTTAGTGTTGAAAGACGCTTAACAGCTGGGTAAAAATAGGGGACAGGACCATGAATCACCCATCACCAATCACCTATCAATACCACCTATCATCTATCACCTATCATATACCACCTATCATCTATCACCTATCATATACCACCTATCATCTATCACCTATCACCCATCACCTATTACCAATCACTTTCACCTATCACCAATCACCAATCACCTATCACCTATCCCAGAGTTTTGAAGACCTTTGGGGCGCCACAGAAGACTTCACAACCAGCTTCCTCCACTCCTCCCGGAGAAAGTAGCAGAGAAAAAGAAAAAAAAAACAAAAAAAAAAGGAAAGAACAAAACAAAGAGAAAAAAAAAGAAACAAAGAAAAACAGACGGCATTGTTTCACTTTGCAAGGGGCATCCTGGATAACATTGTTCCAGCTACGTGCATAGAAAGAGAGAAAGACCACACACAACAAAAAAGAAATAAGAAAAACGGAGGGAAAGAAGAACAAAAGGAGTAAAATGAAAAAAAAAGAAGAACAAAAATGACAGAGAGAAAAAAGAAAGAAACAGAGAAAAGAAAACGAAGATGAGGGGGTGGGAAGACAGAAAAAATACACTGCTTTGGTCCAGTCTCGTGGTGGAGTCCTGGATGGAAGTAGTCTACACACGTGCGGTGCTATTTCCCTTCTTAAAAAAAAGGGCTTAGGATTAGGAGGCTGCAGCGCGCTTCCCGATCGTCGCCATGTTGAGCGAAAAAACACGCCCCTCTCCTGAACCTCCTCCGCCCTCCCTTACCCCCTTTCCGTCTCTACCCCCCCCCCCCCCCCCCCCCCTCACCTCCCCCCTTTCTCCTCCCTTTATTTCTTGCAGTCGGCAGTTTGCAGGACTTTAAAAGTTAGAGTGTGACGAATTATTGAAGGATGAGACCTGTATGAGAGCTAAAAGGATGCTTTCCAAAACATGTGGGTGGAGTTTGGCGGTGGACGGAGGGAGGGATGGGGGGGGGGGGCAAACTGCTCTTTCTCGTTTTGAAATATAGAAGTTTTAATCATAAACTTCCTATTCAAAGAGAACACACACGGATAAACGATACGTGTGAAAGAGTTCTAAGATTTGGTGGATATAGCCAGGGGAGTAAACCTCACTCTACAAGAGACTCGAAGTATGGACCCTGGAAAGAAAAAGAAACACCCGAAGGTGCTGGGGAGGACCCAGAGAAGCACTGTCTCCACCTGCCTTTTGAGCAGTCCTGTACCACCCTTGGAGGCCTGCGCTGTGTTGACGATGGGTACAGGCACGCGCAGGACACTCCATTAAGATATCAAAGGGACATAACTGCTCCTGAACAGAGGTAAATCAGGCTACAGGATGCAACTCATAACAGCCTTAAAGTAAGAGACACGCACACACATGCACAAATGTAGCAGGCTGTATTCAGTATTTCATCACCTGGAAATGTTTTGCTTCCTTGACAGGTGCGTTATCCACTATGCCACCTGCCCATGACACTTTGAATGCTAAACGCATGGGTGGAAGTAAAGAAAGATGAGAACTTTTCACCTGATGTACTTTGTCCATGTTGCCCTGCGATGAACACTTTTTTTTTAACAACAGTGATGAAGTGAAGGTCTGTTCTACCTCCTTGTTCATTACGAAAGTGGTATTGCTCACACAATATAAGAGAACGCACACACATGCACAATGTAGCAGGCTGTATTCAGTATTCATCACCTGGAAAATGTTCTCCCTGTCATATAAATCTTCCATTTTACTCTTTTTTAGATTAAGACTTCTTTCCTTTTCTCACGTACTTTTTGAAGGAACGTTTTTAACGTATTGAAAATACTGCAAGATAGGGCGTATGCAAATATGAGAGTGGCAACATGCATAAACTTGGAACATGCACAGTCTCAATGGAAATAAGTAATGATCACCTCGGGGGATGTTCCTGTGTGTTCTGTGTGCCCTGTGTTGTCATGTCTGGAAGGCGATTTGCTGTCGTCAGCAGCATTCCTTTGGAGTTACGGGCCTGCATTTATTTGCATCATGGGAGCAAGAGTTACCCTACTTGCTCGTTATTTACTGTTTACTCTTCGTTGCTCTCATTGAAGATTCCTTTTTTTTTATAAAGTTTACTTCGTCACTCATCCACTTTGCAATGATTCTCAGTGTTGCTTTTTCTTAATTCTTATAATGACATGAACAAACTATGTTGTGTGAGCCATAGTGATTAACTATCTGACTTTTTCCATATTCTTTACATTCTTCATTTAAAGCGCAATGTGTGCCTGCTCATAGAGTGGGAAATGTGCCACACAAATCCCCACACTATTAATATCATTATTACTATTATCATCAGTGTTGTTACTTTTTTTAATGTTGTTTTTGTTCTCATCGCTATTTCCTTTTCAAGTGTCCAAATGTAGTGAGGAGAAAACAACTGCCTCACCTGTCATACAAATCTGGGACCTGAAACCTTTCATTTCCGGGGAAATACTTTCAGGACAAACAGTCATTCCACGCTGGGCCAAACCTGCAACCGTGGATATAGGCAGGAACATCAAGGACTCAAAAGATCAATGGACTTTTCTTACAAAGCTCTCGGACCCTTAGTTTTTAGTCAAGACCTTAACACATTTTATCTTACAATATTCCCTCTGGTTGAATGATTTCTGTTCAAGTTCCGCTACATAAATTTTAGGACATGTAAAGTTTTATTCAACCTCGTCAGCCTGTCGCCTATTTCATTTGGTTCTGTTTGACTCTTCTCTTCTCCCATGACCCTGCTGTGTCAGGGCCATTTGTCGAAACCACTCAGGAGCATGGATCAGCATTTCATTCCATTTGAAAGTAACGCCCCTGGTCCATACTGCAGACACAGGGGAGTCCATTTCATGCATAAACTTTATTTGTCTCCCTGTCTAGAGTTCCAAAGTCGAGGCTGTCCACAAAAAGTCAGGCCGGCAGTGAAGGAATCAACTTCTCCTGTCCATTTCCTTCATCCTGGATTCCTTGCAGCCTGCCACTCTTCTGTCTGGTTCCGGTGTCTCTGTAATAGAGAACAGCGCAATACTCTACTAACTTTCACAACATTTTAACGTAGTTCGCCCACACATATACGTTTTTAACTGGATTTTGTTTGGGGGGACTCGTTTTGCTGGAAGCCATTGAAGGGGCGTGAACTTACAGAAGTGTGGCCAGTGTCACAGTCGTTATGGTAACACTCCGGGTGGTTCAGCATCATTCCGACAGGAGAGGGGGGAAACGATACATGCCAGGTTTGTGTATATACGTGCAAGATCTGATAAAACGTGACATCCGACTTTGATAGAGCAAGTGTGTGTGTGTGTGTGTGTGTGTGTGTGTGTGTGTGTGTGTGTGTGTGTGTGTGTGTGTGTGTGTGTGTGTGTGTGTGTGCGCGCGCGCGGGCGTGTGTGTATGTGTCTGCGTGCGTGCGTGCGTGCGTGCGTGCGTGCGTGTGTGTGTGTGCATGTGTGTGAATGTGTGTGTGCATGTGTGTGTGTGTGTGTGTGTGTGTGTGTGTGTGTGTGTGTGTGTGTGTGTGTGTGTGCAAGCATGTATGCATATGGGTGTGTATATGTGTGTGTGTGTGTGTGTGTGAGAGAGAGAGAGAGAGAGAGAGAGAGAGAGAGAGAGAGAGAGAGAGAGAGAGAGAGAGAGAGAGAGTCGAAGAATTTGTGAGACAGTTTTTCTCAGACAACTGCGCTGCGTATTGTGTTACCGACATCAGAGCAGACAGACTGTTCAGGATCTTTAGCGTATAATTGTGTCGTGCACTTTGAACAGCAGCAGTTTTCCTCCATTATTCAAGGAGTGATGTTTGCCGACTGAAATCCCCAACACGAAAATATCTGTCTATCTATCTATCTATCTATCTATCTATCTATCTATCTGTCTATCTGTCTGTCTATCTATCTATCTATCTATCTATCTATCTATCTATCTATCTATCTGTCTATCTATCTATCTATCTATCTGTCTGTCTGTATATCTATATCTCAGTCTGTCTGTCTATGTATCTATCTATCTATCTATCTATCTATCTATCTATCTATCTATCTATCTATCTATCTATCTATCTGTATATCTATATCTCTGTCTATTCTGTCTGTCTGTCTGTCTGTCTGTCTGTCCATCTATCCATCTATCCATCTATCTGCCTATCTGTCTGTCTGTCTGTCTTTCAAATTAACTGTCTGTCCATCTCTCTTTGTTTCTCGATCTCTGTCTATCGATTTATCTATCCCTCCATCTTTTAATCTGTCTATCTACCTACTTTATCCATCTATCTATCTACGTAACGTCGATCAAATTGCTACCCCTCACTGCTAAAACGTCAGTTCTCTCTCAGAGTTGAAAGAGGTTTGCAGAGCTGCGTAAAAGAAAGAAAGCAAGAGGACAAGAGAACCCCTTGGTGTAGCCCCTTTTCATTTCTTGTCCAGTCTTTCGGTCCTTTGGGAGGAACCTTTTACAGAGACAGGAGAATGTCATACGAAATGTACCCAGTTTCACCATTATATAGTATCTGTGGAATGGAGGGGGGGGGGGGCGGCGGAAGGCGGGGTGGGGGGAGCTGTCTAAAGGGGAGGAGAAGCCAATGGGAAGGGAGTGGGCTTGAGGAAGAGGAAGGATGCTCACAGGAAGAGTACAGCAGAGGGGGGGGGGGGGGGGGGGGGACGGAGGAGGGGGAGGAGGAGGGGGGGGAGAGAAGTGAGATGAAGTGACAGGGGAAGGAGGAGAGCTAACAAGTGGACAGAGAACAAGCGGGGAAGGGGGAGGGGGGCGGGGGTTGGGGGCTGGGGGTGGGGGGGGGCAGGGGCAGGGGAAGAGGTGAGAGTGAGGGAGAGGAGAGGGTAGGGATGACTGGAAGGGGTAGGAAGAATGTTCTCTCTCTTTCTCTCTCTCTCTCGCTCTCTCGCTCTCTCTCTCTCTCTCTCTCTCTCTCTCTCTCTCTCTCTATATATATATAGGGGGATATATATATATATGTGGGTGTGTGTGTGTGTGTGTGTGTGTGTGTGTGTGTGTGTGTGTGTGTGGGTGTGTGTGTGTGTGTGTGTGTGAGATGTGTGTGTGTGTGTGTGTGTGTGTGTGTGTGTGTGTGTGTGTGTGTGTGTGTGTGTAGGCGTGTGTGCGCGCTCGCGCGCGAGCGTGTTCTTATATTGTGTGTGTGTGTGTGTGTGTGTGTGTGTGTGTGTGTGTGTGTGTGTGTGTGTGTGTGTGTGTGTGTGTGTGTGTGTGTGTGCTATGACCTTGCGTCTCCCCAACACCCACCTCTCCCTTCCCTCCCCTCTTCCCTCCCACCAGAAAGAGAAAAGGAAAGAAAGGAAAGGGAAGAAAGAAAGAAAAAAAAGTTAAAAGCAAGAAGGAAAGCAAAGATGAAGAGAAAAAAACGAAGGAAAAAGTGAAAAAGAATTTTTTAAGTAAACAGAGAAAGAAGTACTAGAAACAATTGGAGAAAGAAAAAGAAAGGGAAGAAGAAAAAAAAAAAAACACAATACATCGTTTCAATCTCCGAGTATATGTGTGGATAGACTTATTCTATGCACATGCACACAAAGACAGAAACAGAAAGAAAGAAAACAAAAAAAAAAAAGGAAAAAAAAAAATTTTAAAAAAAAGGAGAAAGCAAGAGAGAAAAGGAAAGAGGAATTTTTTTTTTAAAAAAGGCAGAGAAAGAAAAAGAAAGAAGAAGAAAAAGACAAAAGAAAGAGAGAGAAAGAAAGAAAGAAAAAAAAGCAGAAAAAAAAATCACATCAAATTGAAAAAGAAACGCCCTTCCTTGTTCCAGTTTCCAAGTGGCGTCCTATGTGGACTGATTCTATGCACGTGCAGCGCTATTTCCCTTGCTAGGAAACAAAAAAATAAAAAAACATTCCAGTCCCAGGAAACTGCACAGCGATCTCTGATCTCCCCCCCCCCCCCACCCCCCACCCCCATCTTGAGAGAACGACACGCCCCTCTCCTGACACTTCCCCCCCACCCCCCCACCCCTTCTTCCCCTCTCTCTCCAGCACCTCCCTGACTCCTCCCTCTCTGTCCCCGCGGTGAGCAGTGGGCGGGACTGGATGATGGGACTGTGGCGCGTTACGGGAGGATGAGACCTGCAAGGAATCTGAATGGGACCATTTCCCAGACGTCTGGCTGGTGGACTGGGGGGGGGGGGGGACTAAACCGCTCTTTCTGATATTGAAATATAGAAATGGAAAGATTAGAGTGTCCGTGCGAAAGGGAACATACAGTTGGGGAACTAAACTGCTCTGTCTCATATTGGAATATAGAGACATTTAAAGAGCAAAGTGCCCATGCGAAGAGAGAACATACACTGGGGGAACTACACTAAATGTTCTGATATTGAAATATAGAAGTGTAAGAATGAAGTGCCCACACAAAGAGAACACACACAGGGAATCACGTGTATGAGAGGATGATGAGATCTAGTCGAAAATGAGGAGCTAGAGGGGAAAACAGAGATTCGAACCGTGGACCTGGAAATGTTTCGCTACCTAGATGAATGCGCTGTCTGCTGTGCCACCTGCCCATTGAAACACAGGACTGTAAACGGATGGATAGAGAGGAAATTTGAGTGAGGCAGGGAACGCCAAACAGTGTGTAACGAACAAGTAGGCTAACTCTTGCTCCCGTGATGAAAGAAATAGACGCCCACTACTCCAAACGAATGCTGCTTTACAACACCAGATCGCCTGGCAGACCTCTCGATTCAATACGAAAAGGACATTATCCATACAACACAGGCGCGTGCGCGCGCGCACACACACTCACACACACACACACACACACACACACACACACACACACACACACACACACACACACACACACACACACACAACACACACATGACAGGCAGTTTCCTGTATTTCATCACCTGGAACATTTTCTCCCTGTGTTTACTGACCTTAATTTTTCATCTTTGTTCGATTAGAATTTCGTTCCTTCTTCTGTATTTCTTGTTTTTAAAAAATGCTGTTTATACATTGGAAATAGAAAAACGGGAAAATGTTGAACAATTAAGTAATGGGGGAAAACAAGTGCAGGCTAACAATTCTTCCGTAATTATAGTAATGACTTGGCAAAGATTTGAACTTTAAAAAAAAAAGGGGGGGGGGGGGGGCGTGGAGGGTGAAGATGAAGATGAATGGGAACATAAAATTAAGAAAACATATGAATATGAACACCCTTCACTAGCTGCATGAGAAAACCATCATAAATCCCTCCCGAAGGCAGATCTACTTGTATTGCCTGCTCCTAGGCCTTTCGTCCGCTGGATCGGACTCATCAGGGAGACACGGCTGATTGTGTCTGTGCTCTTGGCGTCAAATAGAGACATACCACAGTCCATGATTCTGTGGTGTTCTCACCACCAAGGGTTCAGAAAAGAATCCAACAGCGCCCCCTAAAGCAGCCAGCGAAGGGTAGTAGAAAAAAAGGTGACTCAAAGGGAAGTTTCCTAAAACGTATGAACCTGAGAGAAGCATATAGACGCAATGGAAATAAGTAATGACACGTTTGGAAATGGTCATAATCAGAGCATCATCACTGTCTGCCTTGCCCATAGAAACTGCTCCACTTGATATTTGTGTATAACACATATTTGCAACAACAACAACACAACAACAACAACAACAACATCGACCATTTTTCTGAAATCGACTGGGTCATTTTCTACTGATCATTTGATCTTTGATAGATTGAATCTCATTTTTTTTTTCCCTTTTCCCTTCCTTATTCTCTCTTGAGCTCTCATTTAAAATGAAAAAAGTTACCAAATGAAAGACAAAGACGCAACTTCGTCTCGCATGTATTAACACAAAGACAATTTATCTATGAATCACCGAAGAACAGACGAAAACTCTAACATATCATAGAAATAGATCAACTATAAATCAGCAAACAAAAGAGACGAAAAATAAAATATCCCAAATTTAGGCTTTTCGTCGTATCTTTGGTTTTCAGCGTGAAGTCTGTAAAGGATCAGGAGTTGGATTTGTTCAGAAACGACAGTTTCCGGGCTGGAGTCAGAGCAGTCGTGTGAAACTGCCTGTACTGGCTCTGTCCACGCGTGTAACTCGTTGTGCCAGTGTTCAGCCCCTGAGATCATCCACAAGAAACATCAGCCTTCAGCGCAATCTAAAACCAACTCACTCTCCTGTTCCACAATGCAGACAAGGGAGTGCACTTCATGCATAAACTTGTTACTTGTCTCCCCCTGTCCAGAGATTCAGACGTGTGGTGAAGCCACACCGGCTGTGAAGAAATCAACTTTCCTGCCCATTTCCTTCCTCCTGGCTTCCTGCTAGTCTGGTCCTCTCTCTCTCCTCTCTCGCCTCTCTCCCTCTCTCTGGGACTGGGTGGAAATCAAGTATTTATATACTTATCCTATTATCCTGGTAAAATCTCTAAATTTCGTTTCGTTTCGTCTCCTCATCTCTCTTCTCTCCGATCTCTCTCCCGCTCTCTCTCTCTTCTCTCTTCTCTCTCTCCTCTCTCTCTAACTCTCCTCGTCCTCTCTCTCTCTCTCTCTCTGTCCCTCGCTCTCCCTCTCTCCCCTCTCTCTCTCGCTCTCTCTTCTCTCCGTCTCCTCTCTCTCTCCCTCGTCTCTCTCCTCTCTCTCTGCTCTCGTCCCCGTCTCCTCTCTCTCTCCTTCTCCTCTCTCTCTCTC
>JADBJO010002885.1:212500-215000 GCA_016801955.1 Conus betulinus
AATATGACGATAATCATCACTCTGATATCTGTTCGTCTGCCGCGTCCAGATCCAGACAAGGCATCCTCTTCCCGTGTTGGGAGAAACAGGAACGCGAGAAGGCAGCTTTGCTTATTCCGCCAGTAGTCTGCTTTCACTGGTTTATGGATTTCAAGCGGCTGTATCAGCATGAGAGTCGCCAGTAGTCTGCTTTCACTGGTTTATGGATTTCAAGCGGCTGTATCAGCATGAGAGTCTCCAGTAGTCTGCTTTCACTGGTTTATGGATTTCAAGCGGCTGTATCAGCATTAGAGTCGCCAGTAGTCTGCTTTCACTGTTTATTATGGATTTCAAGCGGCTGTATCAGCATTAGAGTCGCCAGTAGTCTGCTTTCACTGGTTTATGGATTTCAAGCGGCTGTATCAGCATTAGAGTCTTTCCTCCTTGTTACAGTAGAGCGTTGGTGTGGATATATGTTAAAAGCGCTGTGCACGAAATGTTAGGTTCTAAGTTCAAAGCACAGCTGATTCTTCGCCAGGCTTTCATTTGTGGTCCTATGCCTGATGAAATCACAGAACAGCATTCTACATCGTGGCATAGACATGCATGCTAAAGTACACATGACATGTTAAGATACGCTCTTCCACAAAACCACCCCACTTGTCATTAATGATACGACACCACACCAAAACGACAGCTAGGACAACAGCCAAAATGACACAATTATTTTTCTAGAAACAAAAGCACACGAAGGTATTCATATATCAACAGGGCTGACAGGGGAAGTTGAAGCAGAGGTATGGGTGGAATGGATGGTATTGGAGGGGGGGGTTCATTTTCAAACTGGGGAGCAAAAACTGAAGAGGTTACCAGTCTCTGTGCTCTGTGATCTAACCGCTGTGTGTTGGTGTTCAAGTTCTGAAAACATGCATGGGATTCACATGATCAGCCACGTTGAGCCAGTTTGAGCTGTGACCCAGTAAGAGACAACAGATTGGGGAACAGGATTTCGTTCATAAGTGAATTTGAAGCAGCTCACTACACTGTGATTAAGATTGGTTTGCATGAGGAAACGAAACCTGAATGCATTTTGCTGCCAGATTTGGCTTGCAGGATCAAAGCTGAAATGTATCTGTAAGTAAAAGCGATTCTTGAAAGAATGAAGACAGGACACTTGGCACTATGCAGGCCTGTACTGTACACCTCTACAGACCTCTACGTTCCAACTCTGTCCAGGCTGGCTGCATGTAACTCCTATCTAGGGGGTCTCAGACTCATCACAGCATTCTGATGCCGAGACCCCAAGAGCTTCTTTTGATGCAGGCTTTCCTTTCTTCTGTGCGTGGGGGTGTTTGTTTCTTTCATGTTCCCCGCTTGTCGGTGACGTGAACCCATCGCATGCAGACACCGTGTTCGATGAGAGAGAAACACCTGTTCCGTGACTTCCCTTCAGTGGGCGGGTGGATCAAAGTGGTACCGCTCTAATGATAACCCAAAGTAACTATAGTAAGGTCGGCTTGTTAACATGGTACCGTTTTCGAAGTATTCTGAGATTGTACCAGGAAGAACAAAAACCTTAGATGTCTCAGGTGCTGTCATAGTGTACATGGCATTACTTACCTTTCATCATCCCAGTTCTGCTCCCACTGCTGTGTCTCTGTAGCTGGGCTGATGACACTGACTTGTACTTGATTAAGGGTATTGTTGTGAAGAAATCTGATGCTCTGTCTCATCATTCTTTACGGTTCCCTCTACTGTATCTAGATCGAGACGAAGTACTTACTCGATGTCTTAACTTCATGCTCATCCGCACTGGCATTAAGGTCTATGTTTCCTGTATTTTTTAACGCGTTGTTATGGCTCACTGAAAGAGCATCATACATGAAATCACGATATACGATACACGATATTTTATTTGTCCTCATAGAATACGAGAAAAATTTGTTTGTGGTGCCATTATCAAAATTCACATATAAACAAGTTATAAACATGTATATCATAAAAAAATATTCCACTCTTTCCACTGTACACGGTCATTCCTTGTCAACTCATTTACCCATCTGGTGTCAGTCTGCACATATATATATATAAATATTAACGCATGCACGCACACATCCTACCACCCCTCCCCCCCCCCACCCTCCCACCCCCCCCCCCCCCCCACCCCCACACCACACACACACACACACACATACATACACACACACACACAGATCACACACACACACACACACACACACACACACACACACACACACACACACACACACACACACACACACACACACACACATTAACGCACACACACTCACTCACTCACACACAAACACACTCTCTCTCTCTCTCTCTCTCTCTCTCTCTCTCTCTCTCTCTCACACACACACACACACACACACACACACACACACACACACACACACACACACACACACACACACACACACACACACACACACACACACACACACACACACACACACACACACACACACACACACACACACACACACACACACACACA
>JADBJO010002885.1:220000-222500 GCA_016801955.1 Conus betulinus
ACATCTTCAACGAGGTCCCCTCGTAAACTAACTCTCTCTCTCTCTCTCTCTCTCTCTCTCTCTCTCTCTCTCTCTCTCTCTCTCTCTCTCTCTCTCTCTCTCTCTCGCTCGCTCGCTCGCTCGCATTATTACTCTGCTTGATCTTGTTTATAGGCAACTTTCTTTAAATCAAAAGCTTTATGTGCCGTTTATCGATTTTGAAAAAAAAAAAGCCTTCGATTCCTTATCCGTAAAAAAACGAAGTGGCATCAGTTTTGTGGGTCACTTAATTATGACACAACACTCATTCAGTTCTGGACGTTTTATCATCGTACCGAAGGAAGACACGGTAGAACACACCACCCAAAATATCCTTGACACCAATGGAACAACAAAAAGCTCAAAACAAAAATGTGTAGAAAGCGTCGGCTGTACTGAAGCGTTTCACAGAACAGAGTGATCTAGAAATGTGGAGGAAAAGATGCCCAAGTTAAATTGACATCTGGCTCAAACAGGCATTGATCATGAAATGACAGCTTGTGAACTGGATGAACGCTCGTTATCCATATACTTCACAGCTCTCAGAAGAGGACAGAACCCATCTCTTCAGTTTCTACCAAGACAGTTTTGATACAGACTATGTCCCAGGAGACTGGACACACAGTTACCTGAAAACTGAAAAAGTGAACGTAAAAAATCCTTCTTCCCAGTAGAAGGCTACTGAACAGGTAAACGTATGTGGAAAAAATGTGGTTGCTTTTATCCCTGAAGTATATGAAAGATTCCAAGAAAAGAAAAAATATTGGCAGTTGCTGTAGCCTTGGAAGAAGATGCATACAACAAAGTCCACTTCACGCTTCTCATCAAGCTATTCCTTGACTATGGAGTCAGCGGGACACTTATATGATGGGTTACGGCAGCACTTCAGGAGTGAACCGCCATCCTACGATTTGGAGACCGAATGTCTGAGCCTGATAAACACTCCACGGGATTACCTCAAGGTTCTTCTCTCTCCCCCTGTTTTATACAATGGTTGCACTAAGGCCCTGCAGTTTCTGTTAAAAAAAAGACAGAATTGCTCGAGTACTGACACTGGCAGATGAGGGAATAACCTGCAAAAAACATCAAAGAATGCTGACGAAAGAATGAAAGCAGTTCAGCAACACTCTTCAGTGGTGTCAAGAAACTGGATTGTCCATCAATCCTACAAAAACCCAGACAATGGTCTGCACTCTCAACAACAAGACATCAGGACCGATACACTCGCCAGTTTCCTTCCATATCATGCAGATTGGATCAGCTGACAACATACACTAGTTGGTATTTGATAGAATGCCGACATTCAGAAAACATTTTGAGAATACTGTTCTTAAACGCAAAGAGGGCCTGTGTGTCATGAAAGTATGGCAGCTGAAAGCATTGAGCGGCACCACATCTGCCAGCTGTATCACGCAGTTGCAGCTGTACTCAGTGTGAATGATTATGGATTAGGGCTTACAGCACTGTCCAAGAGCAATCTTCTTAAATTAGAAAGATTTCAAAATGAAGCAATGAAACTGGTCTTGGGAACTACGAAAGACACACCAATTGAAGCCATGGGATACCTCTTGACCTGCCTTCAATGCATGTCAAACACAAGCTAGAACAGGTGAAGGTACATTTTAAACCACTTGAGAATCCCTAAAATCCGATGCATGCGGAAGACAACGAAACACGTCTAGAATGTGGGAAAATCATGGATGGGACAGGCAGAAGACAATATATAGCTTGTGTATCTGAACTCAAAGAATCGCAGGAAATGGAAAGGTATCCATACCACTTCAAACACCTCTGCCAAACTGCCATCACTCCAAAGCTCGGAAGACATGTCGGGAATGGCAAGAAGGCAAAACCAACGAAGAAATTCAGATGCAGTGAGAGACCTTTGCACAAAAGATGATATTGTTATGTACACTGAGGGTTCCGTCACCGAAGATCAGTCAGGCTGGGGATACACAGTGAAGCAAAACGGCGGCGAATTATCCAGGAAGACAATGGTGCATACAATTTAACAACTTCAAGCTTAAGAATGGAGGTAGAAGCAGTGACACAAGCACTCCACTGGCTTTCATCCACAGACCAGCTTAGAACTCAACAAGCCATGACACTGACTGACCATGAACCTGCTTCAACAAATGGGAAGTGGAATGGGCAGCCCTGCTTGGCATGAAGTAATGTACAGCATTCCATTGGAGAGACTCACATGGATGTACTGCCCAGGACATGCAGGTATCAAAGGAAATTTTAGAGAGCAGACACACTGGCACGCAGCTGGGACACAGGCTGGCTGATCCAGTGCGTTAAGAAATCTAAAGAATCACTCTGGGGACGCTATGACAAATCTCTGACTCTCCTCCCACTCACAAATCGCCTTCCTTATTTATGGGCTTGGTGGTATGTTATTTCCATCAGGAACAATTAGTGGGTTCTGGCATTCTGGTATGTTATTTCCATCAGGAACAACTAGACAGGGGAAAAAAAA
>JADBJO010002885.1:232500-240000 GCA_016801955.1 Conus betulinus
GGGGGGGGGGGGGGGGGGGGGGGGGGGAGAGAGAGGGGGGAGGGGAGGGGAGGGAAGGCGGGTAAGGGGAAAACTGGTGTTGGGAGAAGAAGAAGAAGAAGAGAGAGAGAGAGAGAGAGAGAGAGAGAGAGAGAGAGAGAGAGAGAGAGAGCATTTGTTAGTTGAGAATTTAGAAAACAGCTCTTAATTTAGATGTGTGAACAGAGACGCCCTCACGTGGATACGTACGACGATCCCTCCCCCCCCCCCCCCACCACCACCACCAACACACACACACACACACACACACACACACACACACACACACACACACACACACACGTCATGCAAATACATGCACGCACGCATCCTCCCTCCCTCCTCCCAGACTCTAAACCTCTAAAACCCCTCCCTCTCCAGTCCCCACGTCCTCCTCCTACTTAGCTCTCCACCCCACCCACCCCCACCACCAACACACTCGTACTCGTACACATACACCCACCCCCCACCACCAACACACTCGTACACATACACCCACCCCACCAGCAAAGGACTCGTACACATACCTACCCCACCACCACAAAACACTCGTACACATACACCCACCACCAAAACACTCGTACACATACACCCACCTCCACCACCATCACACTCGTACACATACACCCACCCCCACAAGCAAAACACCGTACACATACACCCACCTCCACTACCATCACACTCGTACACATACACCCACCCCACAAGCAAAACACTCGTACACATACACCCACCTCCACCACCAATAAACTCGTACACATACACCCCACCCCCACCACCAACACACTCGTACACGTACACCCCCCCCCCCCCCACACCAACACACTCGTACACATACACCCACACCCACAACCATCACACTCGTACACATACACCCCACCCCCACACCAACACACTCGTACACATACACCCACCCCCCACCACCAACACACTCGTACACATACACCCACCCCCCACCACCAACACACTCGTATACATACACCCACCCCCACCACCACCACACTCGTACACATACACCCACCCCCACCACCAACACACTCGTACACATACACCCACCCCCGCCACCAACACACTCGTACACATACAGCTTTGCAAGCTTTTATCTCCAACATCCATTTTCATGTTTTGATCAAAACACTTAAAAAGCTGATCGAGTTTCTTTTAGTAACTGTGCGTTTTCTTACTTTTCGCATGACCGAACACATAATCTGCTGTACATAAAAACTCGAGGAAGCTTTGAAGAAACGTCGTTCAACTACTTTGCTTCTAGGGACAATGACAGTGGTGTCAATATCCTGATCGTTATTCTGGTGCACGTTTTAAAACAAAAATTTGACTCTTTGCATCTGTCTTTGTTTGACCCATAAACTGAGAAACGGTAACTCTGTGTGCAATGGAAGGACAGGCGTTATCTTCCCCGGACTTGTCCAGCACACAGGTCTAGTGTTCTGGATCTGCAAAACCATGTGATGGGTCTGTCCTGGGACCACATTCTTCGTCTCCACCAGGTGGCTGGACAATCGATCAATCATGAGTCACAGAGAAGACGAAGGAACAAAAAGAACCAGCAGACACGGGATTATTCGTGCTAACTGACAAGACAAACAAACAAAACCAACAGATGCGGATCATTCAAAATATAACTATCTCGAGGGAGGAAAACAAAACAAACATCAGATATACCTTTCGACAACGTTTTGTTGGAAATCACAAGAACGCTCTGTTGATGAAGGGTAATCTTACAAAGATGATGGAAACATTACTGTTTCCCAAAAAAAAAAAAATCACTGAAGGGATTCGAAGTGTTAGTCATGCAGACAAATACATCGCTGATTTGAAGATCTGAGAATTCATGTACACACACCTTTTATTAAGCCACCTAGCCAAATTTTTCGTAGCATTTCGCTTTGTAAACCTGTTTTTTAACGTAACTTCAGCTGGGAACAAGTTTCCAAATGGAGTTCCAGCGTTGGGTGAGACCTTAAAATGTGTCCATATTGACTGAAACGATTTCTGATTTTTGTACAATTCCCCATTTAGAACAGGTCTCTGTCTTTTTTTTTGGCAAACAATCAGTCTGGATCGTTTCTTGCGAGGCCAGTTTGGAACTTTCGTCTGGGAGAAAAACTTTCGGTGCATTTGTGATAAAACTAGACAAAACACACGGGCAACAAAGGAATGGAAAGTGTTGATGGTATTGTGTGTCATCTCCGATTCTGACGTAAAATCATCAGCTTCGACGTTACTAATAAACGAGTTTGAGAATTCTGCATTGAACATATCTGCATGATGTTGCTCATTGAATGTTTTATAGCGATTTATGAGTGAAAAACAATAAATGCTCCTACTGGCCCGAAACAATTGACTACACTGGGTTTGTTTTTCTTTGGTGTTTTTTTTTTTTTTTAATGAGTTCATGGTGTTGTTTAAAAAGAGTGTAATTTACGAGCAAACAGATATAGGACTAAAACTGTCAGAATACATCCGGTACATGGTACTGTCCTTCTCTGAGAAACAGTTTTGTTCAACTGAGCTAAACCATAGAAGATCTTACGGTGTGTGTGTGTGTGTATGCCTGCGTGCGTGCGTGTGTGTGTATGCGCGGGCGCGTTTGTGTGTGTGTGTGTGTCTATCTGTGTCTGTGTCTCTCTGTGTGTGTGTGTGTGTGTGTTCTAAAGCAAGATAACGATAGGGCGTCCGTTCCACTGCGTACGACCTTCTTTATTGTTTGTGTGTTTGTGTATGTTGCGTACGGTGACTCAGAAGAGACGCGAGCGCGCGCGCGCGCGTTCAGAGAGAGAGAGAGAGAGAATCACTATTGGTCATCTTTCATTCTTGGAACTTGCATCACAGTATTAACTGACACACGCAGGGCTACTAAAACTGACACACGTTCGCAAACTTGGAACTTCGAAAACTCCACAAAAACTGCCTTCCACTTCAAAAACAGATTGTCGAAATTGTATACATCTAGAAAGACAGACGAAAACAAATGAAAGAAAATACGGTTTTAGGTTCAACATCAAGAGGAAAGTTTTTTTAAAAAAGAAGTGTATAACGAAGAAAGTTGTTTGAAACAGTTGAAAAGGAAAAAAAACGAAAGGCTAAAACGAAAAAAAAAAAGAAAGAAAGGGGGGAAGAAAGAAAGAGACAGTGAAGAGAAAAAAGACACGGAAAGACAGGAAGAAAAGAAAGGAATGAATAAGGAAAAATGGAACGGAGGAAAAAGAAAGAGAGACAAACAGAAGAAACAAAGCAATAGAAAACAGAAAAAAGGTGTTTCTTGATGATATATATAAAATTAGGGTTAAAAAGCCACTCAGAATGTTAAAAGTGCTCAACCAAGTAGGGAGCGACATAACAAATAGATTACAACATATCATGGAAAATCATAAAAAGAGCAACACCATACAACAACATTTCTAAAAAAAAATGCAATCTATGTACTACAGAAAAGTGGCTGATATTATGTAAACCCCATCTAGCATCCCTGAACTCTAAAGTAGAAAATGATAAACAATTGCAGGCACAAATGGAAATCCTTGTCAATGCACCATTCCTTGGCACGTCCCCCCTGAACGCGCCCCCAAAAAGATACTTTTAAAAAAAAAAAAAAAAAAACTACAGGCCACGTGCCACACGTACAGAGCTCACACACGCCCACACACCACACTATATAACACTGGTGGCGCGCCCAGATTGTACCCCCTGAGGAGAGCACTTGGCTCGAAACAACATATGAACCAATATAAGACAGTATTTACATTATCAAAGTTATTCATCTCAATACCTTTCTCCTCATACAGTGGGGTCAACACTGAGCATTCGAACAAAAAAGATGTACAGAAATGTTTTTCTCTGCAGACACAAGAAATACCATGAGAATATTTAGTGTTCCAAGTATTCAGCCTTGATTTATGAATCAACCTAACAGTGTGCCTTGGGCACGACGGTTCAGGTAGCCATTTTTGACTAGAATTCTGCTTATGCATGCATTTGTCCATAATTTGGATTAATTCAAAAGAGGATAGATCTAAGGATTGTTCAGTAGATTTTCCGTCTTTCTATTTGCTCCTTCTCTTTTGCAAGACTGTCTGCTATTTCATTTCCACTTTATACCACTGTGAGATGGGACCCAACAAAAATCAACTGGGGTGTGCGTGCGTGTGTGTGTGTGTGTGTGTGTGTGTGTGTGTGTGTGTGTGTGTGTGTGTGTACATGCGTGCTTGTGTGTGTGTGTGTGTGTGTTTGTCCGTCTGTGTGTCTGTCTGTCTGTCTGTCTGTCGGTCTGTCTGCCTGTGTGTCTCTCTATCTGTCTGTCTCTGTGCGTGCGTGTCTGAGTGTGTGTGCATGCGTGTATCTGTGTGCGTGTGTGTGTGCGCGCGCGCATGCGCGTGCATAGAAATGTTACAATGTCACACAACAGCCAATGGCGTCGCAATCACAGAATGGGAGGGAGGATGCAGGAGACACCGCCCCACCCCCTCCGCCTTCGTGAAAATAGAGGGAGGGGGGGGGAGGAGGGCACGCTACCCCCCCCCCCCCCCCCCCCCCCCCCCCCCCCCCCCCCCCCATCCTTCTCAATATTTCAAGCCAAATAGCAAGGACGGCGTGTTATGGCTCTTTGCAGAACCCCCACCCCACCCACATCCCATTCCGCCTACCCTCCCATCCCCACCCCACCCCTCCCCACCCCCGTCCCACTCCACATTTTTTAAGAATTTGGAGGATGAGAGAACACCCACCCCGCTGATTTTTTTTAAAAGGAGAAGTCTCCCTCACTCTCCCCCCCCCCCCCCCCCAACCCTCGGTGTTCACAAGAACTAGGACCTCCTCCCTCCCTCCCTCCCCGCTTTCAAAGCAATGGAAGAATGCCGTGATGTTTCTGTCACTGGTCTGTGTCAGTTCAGGTTGCCCCCCCCCCCCCCCCTCCCCCCCCTCCCCCCTCCCCCAAGACAAAATACCAGAAAGAAGCCTCCTCAGCCTGGAACCCCTCCTCGCTTTTTACAAAATTTGCGGTAGTGGGGGGGGGGGGGGGGGGGGTCTGTAAGTTTCAGTTCAGGCTGATCCCCCCCCCCCTTCCCCCCTCCCTTTCTCCTACTCCATCGCTCCCCCAACCCCACCCCCTCCAGAGCAAAGCAAAGCATTGTCTGAGCCTTTAAAAGGAAAGGATTCAAACCTGCCATAAACATTTTTTTGGCAATGTGTTCAATATAACAAAACTGTCCTTAATTTATTGCCATAGTTGTTCCTATTGCTTTGTGGTAAAATTTTTGTTCAGTAACACTGGACCCAAATATTGTAAACCAATTTTAATGTATGTTTTGTGAAGATCAGATCATTTGACAAACACTCTAACAAGCATCATCATGTATGAATACAGATCTTACTAAATGCAGAACAGAGGTTGGCTGCACAGATACAAGTCTTGGCTGAAACACATATGAGACTGAAGGCCAGCTGGGAAAAGACAGCCTTCCTGGTAAAATACGATTCTCTGACCTAAGCCTTGAAGGAAGCGAAAGGAAGCTGAAGGCAGCCTTCTCTCCGCCCTCTAATGTTCCTGATCCTACCTCGCGCTTATACGCCCCCCCCCCCCCCCCCCCACACACACACACACACACACACACACACACACACACACACACACACACACACACTTCCTCACTGCCACTCCTTTCATCACACACGGAACGTGAACCGAAACAGACAACGGCTTCTCTTGTCATGTCGGGTGCCAGAGGGATTCGAACCCCAAACTCTGACTGCACAATCGATGCTTTACCACGGAGCAAACTAGACACCCCAAACTCTACGCTGATCTGTGTGAGCGCGGGGATGGAAGGGGGGGAAGGGAGGGGGAAGGTTTAAGAAAGGAGCAGATGCCATCCGACCCCAGAACAGAAGAAAGCTCTGTACAGCCCGTGTCTAGGAAGTTTCTCTGTACAGCTCGTGTCTAGGAAGTCTCTTTGTACAGCCCGTGTCTAGGAAGTCTCTCTGTACAGCCCGTGTCTAGGAAGTCTCTCTGTACAGCCCTCGTGTCTAGGAAGTCTCTTTGTACAGCCCGTGTCTCGGAAGTCTCTTTGTACACCCCGTGTCTAGGAAGTCTCTCTGTACAGCCCTCGTCTAGGAAGTCTCTTTGTACAGCCCGTGTCTAGGAAGTCTCTTTGTACAGCCCGTGTCTAGGAAAGTCTCTGTACAGCCTGTGTCTAGGAAGTCTCTTTGTACAGCCCGTGTCTAGGAAGTCTCTTTCCACAGCCCGTGTCTAGGAAGTCTCTCTGTACAACCCGTGTCTAGGAAGTCTCTTTGTACAGCCCGTGTCTAGAAAGTCTCTTTGTACAGCCCGTGTCTAGGAAGTCTCTCTGTAAAGCCCGTGTCTAGGAAGTCTCTCTGTAAAGCCCGTGTCTAGAAAGTCTCTTTGTACAGCTCGTGTCTAAAAAGTCTCTCTGTACAGCCTGTGTCTAGGAAGTCTCTGTGTACAGCCCGTGTCTAGGAAGTCTCTGTGTACAGCCCGTGTCTAGGAAGTCTCTCTGTACAGTCTGTGTCTAGGAAGTCTCTCTGTACAACCCGTGTCTAGGAAGTCTCTGTGTACAACCCGTGTCTAGAAAGTCTCTCTGTACAACCCGTGTCTAGGAAGTCTCTCTGTACACCCCGTGTCTAGGAAGTCTCTCTGTACAGCCCGTGTCTAGGAAGTCTCTCTGTACAGCCCGTGTCTAGGAAGTCTCTCTGTACAGCCCGTGTGTCTAGGAAGTCTGTACAGCCTGTGTCTGGCCAGTCTCTCTTTCTTCAGTGTTTTTTGTTAGCACTTCACTGGTTCGGCTGTTCTTTGCTGCCACTTGCCCCTCTGGAATTTTCTTCCGCCTGCAAGGTAGAAGAAATACGTCGATTCTCTGAGTCGGTGGAAATGGACAGGGGGTGTGCGCGAGAGGAAGAGTGTGCGGGAAATTGTGGTCACCTGGGTTCTTCTGTACAGAAACACGCTAGCTTCAATGTATCATATTTATACCATCACACCTATTTTCAATGGAAAACAGTTATTTTTCTCTAGTAAACAGCACTGAGTGCCGATTTAAAGGTGGAAAAAATGGGTATTTGTACCTGAAAATAGACATTTCCCCGTGTAAACAGCTGATGCTATAACGAGTTCTTTTCACATTATGTCAACCTACTGATAACAGTTCTTGCAAAACAGCCCCATGATTATGGGAAAACAATAACCATAACAAGAGAACGGCTATAATCACAGAGAAATGATTATCTTCTCAATTAATAGTTAATTTCACCTAATGATTACCTGTTTTCAACTGAAAATAGCTGTTTTAACAAGAAAAGTAGCTATTCTTACATGAACCTTTTTTTCTTATTCTCTCATTTGACGGTTAATTTCAGGTCATGATTACCTTTTATCACATGAAAATAGCTTTTTGTCTCGTGATGCCTGGTCTTTCAACGTGAAAACAATTTTTATGACAATGAGTTGTT
>JADBJO010002885.1:250000-255000 GCA_016801955.1 Conus betulinus
CACGAACCTTTTTGTAAACAGTTTTCGTCATTTTAAATTTCAACCATTTATCAAAAGTATATTTTTGCAGCTACGTAAGCTTCTGCCAGCCTCAAAAACCATGACCTTAACCTAAAAAAAATCGTTTGTTCTCTCTCTCTCTCTCTCTCTCTCTCTCTCTTTATAATATATATATAATATAGATATTTATATATATATTTATATATTCTTGTTCTTTATCCCTCTCTCTCTCTCTCTCTTCTCTCCTCTCGCCCTCTCTTCTCTTCTCTTCTCTCTCTATCTCTCCTCTCTCTCTCTCTCTCGCTCTTCTCTCCTCTCTCTCTCCACTCTCTCTCTCCTCTCTCTCTCTCTCAGTCTTTCTCTCTAATTCTCATCGCGGAATTCATTGCGAAATTCATAGCGGAAGCATTGAAAGTTAGACAGATGAGTGTTGGTGAATTTTAAGATTATGCATCATATAAGATATCTGAATGAATATTTCATTCAATCGCAAGTGGAAGAGATCAGTATAATACAATGTCATCATTTTATTGAGTGGATGGTCGAGTCAGTCTGAAGATTTTCTTTTCTTTTCTTTTGTGGTGTGTGTGTTTTTTTGTTGTTGGTTTTTTTTTTTTTTTTAACCTTTACTGCATTAACCTCTGTGCGTGAGGACATAAGGAAATGTTACGAATTATTTGTTTTTGTTTAACCTTTGATTTGATACACACTAGGAATGAAAGTGTACTATGTGTTTGCAGGAAAGGAAGAGGGAAATGTTATTGTTCTGTTACCCCCTCCCCTTGTGCAAAAGAACCTCTTTGGTAAATGACAATAAAATATTTAAGTTTCAAGTGTCAAGTGTCAAAGTCTCTCTCTCTCTCTCTCTCTCTCTCTCTCTCTCTCTCTCTCTCTCTCTCTCTCTCCTCTCTCTCTCTCTGAGACTTCGTGTTCATATATGTGTGGTGTACGCGTGTGTGTGCGTGTGTGCGCATGTGTGTATGTGTGTGTGTGCATGTGTGTGTTGTGTGTGTATGTGTGTGTTTGTGTGCGTGCGTGCGTGCGTGTGTGTGTGTATATGTGTTGTGTGTGTGTTTTGTGTGTCTTTGTGTGGCTTTGTGTGTGTGTGTGTGTGTGTGTGTGTTGTGTGGTGTGTGTGTGTGTGTGTGTGTGTGTGTGTGTGTGTGTGTTTGTTGGTAGATAACATATTAAGAGAGAGAGACACTAAGACAGAGACATCGAGTCAAAAGCAGATTGACAGATAAACAGACAGTTTTGACAGCCAGCCAGAGTTAGACATAAACCGAGACAGACCGACAGAGAGATGGACGGATAGACAGACAGATTGACAGTGAGTGGGAGTCTAGAAACAGAAGATCAGACAAGCATATCTTGTATTCCAGTCGTGTGCACGAACTCACCTTTTTGTAATTAGTTTCGTCATCTAATCTCGGCATTTATTAAAAGTTATGTTTTTTTTGCACTTTGAAAATCCCCTTCAGTATGAAGCTGAAGCCTTGGCCTTAATGTGAAAAACCCATTTGTATTCTCTCTCTCTCTCTCTCTCTCTCTCTCTCTCTCTCTCTCTCTCTCTCTCTCTCTCCTCTCTCTCTCTCTCTCTCCGTCCGTGGTTTATCCTGTGCAGTTAGGAAAATATATATTTTGGTTTTGTAGATTTTATTGTTTGGTCAGTGTGAGTTCTTTTCTCATTTTTGTGTGTCTTAACATAATATAATATATATATATATATATATAGAGAGAGAGAGAGAGAGAGAGGGGAGAGAGAGGAATTATAAACAAAGCTTGCTCTTATGTCATAGACTGAAAAAATAGGGGAGATAAGCTTTCATATCTGCAGTGGTAGATAATTCTGCCTAACTAACAGTATGCGCTTGAGTGGGTGAATGGGGAATAATAAATGCTTCTCAAAATGAGCCTTCAGCAAGCTTATAGTCTCTCCAAGGGGGAGACAATCTCCAAAGGGAGGAAACTAAGCTAAGCTAAGACATAAAAAGCAGGCTTTGTTTCTAATTCAATATTTCTTGCAGTCATTGCAACATATATATATATATATATATATATATATATATATATACATACATCTGTATATGTATGTGTACATGTACATGTGTGTACATACATGTGTGTGTGTGTGTGTGTGTGTGTGTGTGTGTGTGTGTGTTGTGTGTGTGTGTGTGTGTGTGTGTGTGTGTGTGTGTGTGTGTGTGTGTGTGATACGTATGTATGTGTGTGTGTACAAATATACATATATTTATATATTTTATACATTTATATTTATAAGCATACATATTTATGTGTGTGCAGAACATATGCGTTTATGTCGTGCCAAATTCATCTCTTTGCTGATTTCCTGAGGTGGGCAATTAATTGCCTATTCCTCGAAACGGGCAACGGTCTTCTTCTGAATGTGCGAAGACCTTTGAAAATGGGCCTGTGTCATGCAATGGGCAGGTATTTCCGCGAAATCTGCCGACAGGTACCTGAATCAGCCAGTTTGCCGAATCAGCAAAAAATAATTCCGTTTCACACATGCAGAGTGGAAGCTATGTTTTTGCTTGATGTGGTGTGAGTTTAGGCGTGATACCTCCAATAATAATGTTCAGTCTGGGAGTGTCCCCCATCGGTAATTATGAGCAACATCAACCTAATTCACTCAGTCTGCTTGTTTGCGTGTGAGAAATCATGAGTGGCTTCTCGGAATACGTCTGACTTTGTGAAATACTGGATGATTACAACTATCATACAAATAAAGCCAGTTTACCTCATTTTGTCATGCATTTGCCATTGATTACAAGCAAAGCATCCAACAAATGACTTTTTAAAATTAATGTTAAAAGTTATAAGTGAGTCCGCCAAACAACAACCCCGACAAACAAATTACAAGACAAAACACGACGCGTTTCGACCTCTCAGGCAAGAGAAGCAACATTCTTCTTCTTCTTATCCTTCTTCTTCCTCTTCTTCCTCTTCTCTCTCTCTCTCTCTCTCTCTCTCTCTCTCTCTCTCTCTCTCTCTCTCTCTCTCTCTCTCTCTGGCTATTCATGTGAACATTTCTTTATCTCTCTCTCTATCTGGCCATTCATCTATCCAACTATTATCTATCTATCTATCTATCTATCTATCTATCTCTATCTATCTATCTATCTATATCTATCTAAAAGAATTATTAGTGAATCCGCCAAACAACAGAGACAAACAAATTACAACACAAAACACGACGCGTTTCGATCTCTTAGGCAAGAGAAACATCATTCAGGACAGTGAAAACGAAGAATGAGCAATAACGCGTCTTCTCAGTTTTTTGCCCCTGTTGTATGGCCGACTCACTCTTTTTTTTTTTTTTTTTCAGTGTTTCAAATTTCAGCCTGCATGCCACCTCAATTTGAAACTAACGAGTTTTGAAAAGTTTGAAAAGTTTTTTTTATTGTCCAGATCATCGCGATGTTTTCTCATTTTCTTCGAACACAAAAAAAATGGAATCCCAGAAGAAAATGTACCACCATTTAAACCGCAAAAAAAAAAAAAAAAAAAATGGCGCTACCCATTTTCTACCCATGGCTTTCTCCGTGTCGTCATCGCCCGTGGGTGGTTTGCACCTGTACCGCTGACTCTGTTAAGGAGAAGAACTTTTAAGCTGCTGTCCCAAACTTTAAAGCTGCCACTGCTTCTTGCTTAAAGCCTTGGCCATACTGACAACAGCCCCCTGGGAAAGTTTGGTTTGCTCCAGTCACCGTTGTAAGCCGGGCAGACATGGTGGGTGTCTTTTGTGGGTGTCGATTATATCTTTTTTTTTCTAGGTTGTTTTTCCTTTTTTTTTTTACCCTTTTGCCCCTCGTCATTTTTTCTCTTTTCGTTTTCTTATTATTTTTCTTAATCTTTACTATTTTTTGTCGTTTTAATTCTTCTTCTTCTTCTTCTTCTTCTTCTTCTCTCTCTTCTTCTTCTCTCTCTCTCTCTCTCTCTCTCTCTCTCTCTCTCTCTCTCTCTCTCTCTCTCTCTCTCGCTATTCATGTAGTTATCTAATTATCTATCGTTCTATCTATCTATCTATGCGACTCTTTATCTCATATTCCAACAGATCGTTTCCTTAATGTAAAACTTAGTATAAACCTGACTGAATTTAGCAATTAACTTCTCAAGGATAATGAGTTAGACATCAAATTTGTTGTTGTTTTTCTCCCTAGATCCAATCTCGTCAGTTAAAAACAACTTGATCTAAAATTATACCCAAAAAAAATCAAAGTTGGAAATACTAGTAAATGTTTAAATATGCACATACGTTACTAAAAACAGTTGACGTCAGTTTGTAAAGGCTCAAGATTATATCATGACATTTTTATAGAAAATCATACACGCCCGAAAATCCGTACGAACTGGGATATAAAAATTGAACGTTGAAAATGACTGGAAAAACTGTTTTTCTTTATCTGAGTAAAATTTCTGATATAAAAATGAAATGGTTACAGTTACGAATAATGCACAGATGTCTTGGTACTAATGTGGTGCTGAAAAAAATGGGTATATTGAACAGTGAAGTTTGTACTTTCTGTACCAGTGTTAAAGGACAATATTACACATATGTTTTGGTACTGTACGGTCATACAACGTTTTTTTGAAAACGCTGGTGGATTTGATGAATGAAATATGTACGTGTGCATTTGACTTGCAGATAACTGAACCATTAGCCATAGTTGGATTTGATAAAAAAAAAAAAAATATATATATATATACATAGAGATCATGTATTTTATTTTATTGCATCATTTTGCGAAGCACTATCTATATATCAGTGTAGAACAGAACAAAAAACCACCCCGACTACAAGCATTTCTCAATAAGCTAAAAACACAGGTATAAAAACTGAAGAAAACATTGCTCGAAAAAAATTGCATATAACGATTTCCTTTCCAAATGGCACCCATATATGCCGATGTTAGCAGGCCCAGAATGAATGATGAATGATTATGACATTGTACTTTATACTAGTATAAGTATGATGA
>JADBJO010002885.1:265000-267500 GCA_016801955.1 Conus betulinus
TGTTGTCTTCCAAGTGTCCGTGACAAATGAGAGCCAGGTGATTCTGGATCTGCTTCTGGGATTAAAAGACCGGCAACATTTAAGACTTTGTGTTGTCTGTTGGTTGGGTGGAACATTGGTCTTTTTGATGGCGTTTTTTTGGTGCTGTGCTTTTTTGGTTGGTTTTGTTTTTCCCTGTTTTCTCCTCTTATTTGTTATTTGTTGTTGTTGTTGTTGTTTTTCATCTTTCGTTTTTTTTTTTTCTTTTTTTTTCTTTTTTTTTTTTTTTTTCCTTTTTTTTTTTTTTTTCTTTTTTTTTTCTTTTTTTTTTTTTTATTTTTGTTTTTTTGCTTTGGATTTTGTTGCTAATAGTCTCTGTAACTCTTTCGTTTCTTCTCTCTATAGGCCTCTACGTTCTCTGTTCTTTGTCCAATTCAATTTTTTCACTTTTTCACATCGATCTCAATTCCTTCGTGTTCTGTTCATGTGCTCATTGTATTATTTGATCTTCGGTCTAGGCACTTAGATTTTGTCTGAGCATTTTATTACCAGTCTGTTGTTGTTGTAGTTGTTGTTGTTGTTCTATTTTCATTCGTCTTCTTTCCTTCTTCTTCGTTGCCTTCTTCTCTCTTCTTACCTCTTCTTCTTGCTCTTGTTCATGTTGTTGTTTCCAATCAGATTCAGTAACAACTTTCACTGGTTTTTTGTGCCTCTCCTCTCTCTCTCTCTCTCTCTCTCCTCTCTATATCTATATTATATATTATAATATATATATATATATATCCGCGTTTTCTACATTGCCCTCTTCTTGGCCATGTTACCCCATCGTTTTTTTTTTTTCAAAAACACCTCATCCCATCCTTCTTAACCTTTTTCATTCTGGTCGGTCTGTCGTTTCTTTTCTACCCTTCTATCGTAGTCACCTATTTCTTCTGCTTTGTATCTTTTCTTTTTTTGTCGGTTTTTTTTTTTCTTCTTCTGCTCTGCTGCATGCTCATTCAAGTCCCTTTATAAGGCGTGCGTGAGTGTGTGTATGAGAGAGGAGAAGAGAGAGAGAGAGAGAGAGGGGAGGAGAGAGATGGCACTCTTGCACGCAGTATAGAAAAAGGGTGATTGTTTAAGGTGTTCACTTGCGTGAAATTCTGGATTACTTCGTTGAATATGTCCACTTGAAATCCCTCTGTCCGTTGCCTCTAGGCAAGATGTCCCACCACCGCCATTCCATTTCTGCGCCTGTGAACGGGTTCTCATTTTCCTCTCACATTGCTCTGACAGAACACAGCAAGCGGGTTTTCTCTCCTCCCTTGGGCTGCTCAGCTTACCAAACGATCAATATAAACGGACACTTGTCGCCTGAGGTAATGAGGTGTGATGGTAGTGGTAGTGGGTTTTTTCATTTCTGTAGGAACCACCGTGAGTCGTTTGTCCAGGGGAGGCGGATAGATGGACAGATCGCGGCGCCAGACAACAGGGAGAGAGAGAGAGAAGAGAGAGAGGAAAGAGAGGAGGGAAGAGGAGAGGGAGAGATTATTTACGACCATTCTCTCTCTCTCTCTCTCTCCTCTCTCTCTCTCTCTCTCTCTCTCTCTGTCTCTGTCTCTCTCTCTGTATATATATATATATATCCCCTCCTCTCTCTCTCTCTCTCTCTCTCTCTCTCTCTCTCTCTCTCCTCTCCTCCACACACATTCATTCATTCATTTTTGGCTTTTCTAGCTCCAGCTGAATGTCTGATTGTATGGGTGCGTGCCACTGTGTGTGTGTGTGTGGTGTGTGTACCACACACTTGTGTGTGTGAGCACACTGCCATGTTTTCCACTGCCTCTCCAACGATATGCTCGTGCAAGTGATTTAAATTCTCTTTGAACTTAATTCAGCTTCTGCCTTATGTGACATGGACTTGGATGTGTGTGTGTGTGCGTGTTCAGTTGGCCAACCTTTTAGCCTGAAGAAGGTTTGTAATAAACGAAAATTTGCTTCTGCTTCTCACAACGGCGTTACCGCGTTTTACTTGTTTTGAGTCTTATATATTCTGTACAAACATATACACATATAAACATATAATGTATATCAATAAGTCTCTCTCTCTCTCTTTTTCCTCTCTGTCTGTCTCTTGCCTGTCTGTCTGTCTGTCTGTCTGTCTCTCTCTCTCTCTCCTCTCTCTCTCTCTCTCTCTCTCTCTCTGGGTCGATGGGTCGATTTGTGAAGGAGTGATATTATTTCAATCCTTCATCTCACCTTATTCTCATGACGAAAATGTCTGAATTTAGCCGTGACTTCTGTAAGATCACAGCTTTTTGCTTAATTTTTTTGTCTTTTTTTTTTTTTGTCTTTTTTTTTTTTGCCAAATTCCACTCCCTTCAGGTATAAGCAATTTGAGTGACATTCACCTTTTCTTCCCCTTTCGCCCCCTCAAGATCTGTAGCCAATAAGACCTCAGGATAATTTAGGAAACAACTCATATAAATTAACAAAAATAAATAAATAAATAACCCGACACTTTATGGGGGACGGAGGTGGG
>JADBJO010002885.1:270000-272500 GCA_016801955.1 Conus betulinus
TTCCGTGCTGTGTGTTTTCAAAACGCCATTGATGACGTGTTCTCTCTCTCTCTCTCTCTCTCTCTCTCTCTCTCTCTCTCTCTCTCTCTCCTCTCTCTCTCTCTCAACGAAAGTGTCGAGCTACATCACAATTTGAATATGACTTTAACCTCGTCCGATGACAATTGCTTCCATGGAAATGGCAGCAGAATAACAAGGAACATATACTCTTCATGATCATGATCAAAGGCATGTTTCTGTTAAAATCAAATCAAATGAGATCCAATGAAATTCGTAATAAATCAACAAAGACAAAGAGAGGAGAAGGGAGCCAATGGGGAGGAAAACAGACGACATCCGTAATAAATCACCAAAGAGGAAGAGAGGGAGACAGAGACAGATAACATCCGTAATAAATCAACAAAGAGGAAGAGGAGGAAACAGAGACAGATGACATCCGTAATAAATCAAACAAAGAGGGAGAGAGGAAACAGAGACAGATGACATCAGTAATAAACCGACAAAGAAGAAGAAAGGAGACAGAGACAGATGACATCCGTAATAAATCAACAAAGAGAGGAAGAGAGGAGACAGAGACAGATGACATCCGTAATAAATCAACAAAGAGGAAGAGAGGAGACAGAGACAGATGACATCAGTAATAAAACCGACAAAGAGGAAGAGAGGAGACAGAGAGACAGATGACATCCGTAATAAATCAACAAAGAGGAAGAGAGGAGACAGAGACAGATGACATCAGTAATAAGCCGACAAAGAGGAAGAGAGGAGGAGACAGAGACAGATGACATCCGTAATAAATCAACAAAGAGGAAGAGAGGAGACAGAGACAGATGACATCCATAATAAACCGACAAAGAGGAAGAGAGGAGACAGAGACAGATGACATCTGTAATAAATCAAAAAAGAGGAAGAGAGGAGACAGAGAGACAGATGACATCAGTAATAAACCGACAAAGAGGAAGAGAGAGGGGACAGAGACAGATGACATCCGTAATAAATCGACAAAGAGGAAGAGAGGAGACAGAGACAGATGACATCCGTAATAAATCCACAAGGAGGAAGAGAGGGGACAGAGACAGATGACATCTGTAATAAATCGACCAAGAGGAAGAAGAGGGGGACAGAGGACAGATGACATCCGTAATAAATCAACAGAGAGGAAAAAGAGGAGGAGACAGAGGACAGATGACATCCGTAATAAATCAACAGAGAGGAAGAGAGGGGACAGAGACAGATGATGATACGGGAGCAGTGGCAGAGAAGAGACAGAGACAGACAACAAGGGAAAGAGAGAGAGGGGGGGGGGGGGTGAGGGCGAGGCGAGGGAGGGGAGGAACAGATAAAGAAATAATCAACTAGCACAGCTAAAAAAATTAAAACTAGAAAAAAAAAGTGCTGAAGGGAATACAGGAGAATGATCTGCAGAGACAGAAAAAACAAAAGAGAATACGAAATGAAGAAAGATAGATTAGGAAGAAAAAAAAATCCGAGTCAAAGAAGTGATGGAAAAGAGGAAGAATTTCCAGAAGATGGGAAGAAGCTTTTTGTTCTCAAGAAGCCCCTGGCATTCCCACAAAAAAAGGGAGAACAGCTATAAAGGAAAGTTAAATTGCTTTGAGAGAACAGTTAAGAGAGACAGACCAACAGACAGAAACAGAGACAGAGAGACATAGAGAGAAAGAGAGACAGACAGACAGAGCAGTACATGTCCAGTTTGTAACTTTTTTTTTCAATTGTTTACATTTTTTCACTCGTTTCTTAAAACCAAGACTCGAAACAGTTGTTTAAGATTAAACAAAAACAAGAAAACAAATCGTAACTAGAAAAGCGACGACAGAAAAATAATAAAGAAAAGGAAACGACGACAAACATAAAAAGACCAAAAGTTTTTTTTTTTTTTTTCAAAATTAGCGAGAACAACACACACTTAAATTAAACGAAAACATAAACACGTGAAATGGAAAAGACCATACTTTCGGCGTCTGAACTGTTGTTCTGTAATGAGAAATGGTAACTGGATACTTGGTCTGTTGCGCAGTCTTTTCTTCTTGGCAGCTTGAATTCTCTCTCTCTCTCTCTCTCTCTCTCTCTCTCTCTCTCTAACACACACACACACACACACACACACACACACACACACACACACACACACACACACAAACTCACAAACACAAAACACACACACACTAACTACTAACTAACTAACTAACTAACTAGGTAATCAGATATCCAGCTTGAACCAAAATGCCAGAAATGGTATGTTAAGAGAGCTCTCTCTCTCTCTCTCTCTCTCTCTCTCTCTCTCTCTCTCTCTCTCTCTCTCTCTCTCTCTCCAAATCTAGGCTAGCACAAAAAAAAAATATTCGTTTGCCGTTGTTTCATATTTTGACATTTTCCTGAAAGCGTGGAACAAGCAGTTTTAACCTCCAATAAAATAGGGCGCGCACGCGCGTGTCTTCGTGTGTGTGTGTGTGTGTGTGTGTGTGTGTGTGTGTGTGTG
>JADBJO010002886.1:0-2500 GCA_016801955.1 Conus betulinus
ACCTTGTTCCGCACGGCCAGGCCGCCGTCATCCGTCAACATGGAGCAGTCAAGTCAAGTCGGCGTGAGGCAACGCACCGGGGGAGGGGCGGGCGCACCGGGGGAGACACTGCCAATGCTGTTTTGAAATCACTGGGGATGGAGTTCAGTAGCTCGGTGCCTGGTTCTGATGCAAAATACGCGTGACGCCACTCATAGCCACCCTACTGAGGTCAGTTAGCGTTTAGGTCATGATGACATGCGTGACTAAGCTCCCCCCCCTCTCCGCGCCCTCCCCCCCACCCCCACCCCACCCCCCGACCAGAAGGGAGGGAGGTTAGGAGAGGAGGGGAGGGGGGGGGGGGGGGTGGGGGGGGGCGGCATGTGGGGGGGGGGGGGGCACATATGGCATTTGGGCATGGGGGCCTCGGGCATGGGGGGGGGGGGGGGGGGGGGGGGGGGGGCAACTGGGCATATCGGGGCATTACATCCGTCCAACAGACCAACTTCCAACGAAATACTGGCAAGCGACCTGGACACACTTACCAAAGTCATAGACGTTTGGGAGAGGAAATAGAGAACTGAGGGTCGGGGGTCACCATGAGAGCAGGGCATGAAGGGCTACAGAAACTTGATGAACCCCGTTTTATGCTGATCGATGGGGGATTGGGATGAGATGAAGTGAAGATGATGCTGCGGAGATTCCCTTCCGGTCTGCGCCTGCTTGACAGGGTTGTACTAGGTACTCGACGCTTACTTTCTGAAACATATCTCGGGTGTCAATCGGGCCCGAGAGATACAGACACCTGCAGTGCTGGTCAGAAAATTTGAGCAACACGTTGAGGAAATACACCCGTTATGTGGGTGAAAACTCGATTTTTATTTAGGGTCCCAGTCTTCTCAACAGAAGCCCCATAGCAAAGTCAACTCTGGGGTGGGTAGAAGCTCAGGTGGAAAATCAATCCCACAGCCTCCCGGCCAGGGTATCCGCGACGCTAACCACCACGACACGGCGGGCTGGTCTGGTCTAATGTGTAATCCTGTTTTTGGTCCTGAATCGTGCAGCACAGATACTGGCACGAGGCAGCTTCATCAATAAACAAACAAACAAAACATATAAGCAATCAGACAGACAGACAGACAGACAGACAGACAGACAGAGAGACAAAGAAAAGACACACAAAAACACCAAACACACCACCTAAAAGAAAGCCAAAAAAGTTCCAAGCTTGTCTAAACAGCACTTACCGACACATGCAAAGACCAATGACTGAAAAGTGAAAATAACACAAATTATCAATCATTTCAGACTGAAACGATTCTTTCTTTCCTTCTTTCTTTTTTTTGTTTTTTTTTTGTTTTCTTTCTTTATTCTAGCTTTCTTTCTTCCTTTCTTTCTTTCTTTCTTCCTTTCTTTCTTTCTTTCTCTCTTTCTTTCTTTCTTACTTTCTTTTCTTTCTTTCTTTTTCTTCGTTTTTCTTGTCATTGTGAAGAACAATTCACCAAGTTCCCAATGTTCTGTCGGTTGTAAGCCATGACTTTGGTCTCCGCAAATGGTTTCCTGTCGTTACTGCAGTGTTGACTATCGGTCGTTTGTTTGTTTGTTTGTTTGTTTGTTTGTTTTTGTTTGTATTTTGTTTTTGTTTGAGTTTTTTTTTTTTCTGTCTCCTTCAACAGTTCTCTGGGGGACTATGTTAACAAGCTCGTTGGATCTTTTGATATAGCTGCACCAACGCAGTTTTTTCTCTCCTTCACAGATATCAGCAGGTCTTCACATATGATCCGACATGTTGTTTGATGGATTGAGGCACACATTCGTTGGTAATATGATCATCATATTTGACGGTTGGTTTCTTGTTGTGTCATACATCATTTCCATGGCTAAGAAAACCTTTCCCCAGATCCCCCGTGAGATTCCATGTCCCGAATGCGCGCAGGAAGATTGACGATGTTTGAACTTGATCATTGCCAAGCTGAAAACACAAGCAGAAGCAGGACTGACATCTGTATGAACTGACTTGAAAGGACACTGGAAATGAGGCAGGAGATAATTATCAATGCTTGATAACGATATAATTAGGTCTTTCCTGAAGAAGAAACTGGAAGCAAAGACGTTTGGTGGTGGAGGACTTTTCGGTTTTGGTTTGGTTCGGTTTGTTGTCGTCGTTGTTGTTGTTGTTGTTGTCGTCGTTGTTGTTGTTTTTGTTTTGTTTTAAGAATGTATTGTCCACTTCAGTCATTCTCCACAAGTATTCCATGCATTCATCTGCTGCCCTTGTGACTCTACTTCCACACGTGTACATGTTACTGGAAGAGTATTCCGAAAACACCTGGGTCTAGCACAACCTGCTGAAACTTCGCAGGGATGGAGAACTATTAAAAAACGCGAAAGGTACAGGTCTTATTACCTCTCTTTGGAATCTCATTTTACCAAACACTGTACATTTGGGGTCTCACATTCAAATATGCCTTCTCTGAATAGCCAGATAAAGTTTCCAAATCAGCAATGCGAAAAGGGACGT
>JADBJO010002886.1:7500-10000 GCA_016801955.1 Conus betulinus
AACAACCTTTTTTTAATGTTAACTTACTTTCACTTTTTTTTTTTAAATACATGAATTTCAGCATATTCTGTGGACGAACTATTGGCCTTCACCACATTTAACTTTGTATCGAGGTTCTCGTTGTCAAAAATGCTCTGCGACAAGATCGTGCAGGTCGCCATTTTGCTAATTTTGCACTGGACAGCTCGGCAGTCAATGGTACGCTCTCTTAGCCATCTGTGCAGGCAACTTGCATAATGGCACACGAGGCAGACTGAGGGTGTTGGAGCTCCGTAGAGGACTTCCTAACAGTCTCTCCTTGTCTGTTGCTGATGTCTCCGGCCCTTAGAGAGCTGGTGAAAGCCCGGCTTTCTGCATTCCCTGACGTCATCCTCCTCCTACGTCTTCTTCGGTCTTCCTGTTCCTGCTTTTCCTGGCGCTGTACTCTGCGGAATGGTTCTGGCCTGGCTGCCTGATCTGGAATCGTCCTCGTTTCATTTCATCTTTTCTGTTGTCCAAGGTGGCGTTCAGGTCGACACAGGCTTCGGTCAGTCGTCTGTCTGTCTGTTGTGGATGTCTCCATGTGTCATGTGCTCTGCGTGCAAGATGCTCAGGTCTTGTGGTAACATACATGGCGTCTCCACAACCTACATTTGTCTTTGGAGACCTACGGGGAGTGTACGAGTGTCACGTGCGTTCAGCGATGTGTAGCGCGCGCGCGCGCGCGCGCGCGCGCGCGCACACACACACACACACACACACACACACTGACCACAACGAAGCCGAGAAGAAGCTTCACAATGATCGTGTCTGGCCTTCATTGGCAAAGCAAAGATTTGTTTCAGTACTTTTATTGTGCTTTGTCTTCTGTTCATTAATCAAAGTACAGCACATCGTAAATTTACCGACAACATTGATCTGATGGGATCTGGAAGTCTAAAACCAAGACTGATAGGAGAAAAAAAGAAAAGAAAGAACGAAACCAACTAAAAAGAGTGTTCAAGAAAATTCTTAACTGAAGAACGAAATAGGAGATTGTCAGAAACTGAAACAAAAATAATTTCTTCTTTTATACAAACAAAAAAAAGTTCGGGCACTCAGACAATGAAAAGACAGAAAAAGAAAGAAACATATTAATGTGAGCTTCCTTCTACCCTCAAAACGACTGGTACCAGGACTGTAACGATAAGACTTCTATTTAAGTGACGTTCATTGGGATGAGATCATAATACGTCAAGGTTCATGTGACGTCAATTTATCGTAAAGAAAGTTCGGTGTTACTGATCGTATAATTCTAAGTTTTGAATCAGTTTTGATCAAACATCAGCGTGATGATGGTTGTGTCGTTCACACACTTTAGTCTCAATCCTTCCTGCCCCCCTCCTCCCCATAGAACCCTACCCCCACGCCCTACTTTCCTCTCCTTCACCGTTCTTTCCAGTATTCTTTCCGTTTGTAACCTGATGTCTTCTTTATGCTTTTGAATAATTTGACTTTAGAACGTGGGATGTCTAAAAATGAAGTTCAGATGGACTCAGTAGAACTACATACCGCACACAACTGAATGACAGAAAGTAAGCAAGAAAGAGAGAAACACAGGGTAACAAAATACAGGATTAAAAAAAAAAAAAGAAGGAAAACCTATACAGACCGGAAACACACGCTCGTCTCATCATGAAAACGAGGCCCAATGTTACTGAATGGAAGTGCATTGCTGTCATTGCAAAATAAACTACTGACAAGCCACGTCATCTTCTTTATCATGAGTAGTCAGACTGGGTGTCACAGTCACTGGGATATTTCACGTGGATGATGAAAAAGGTGGAAAATATCCACTGAAAATGTATTGTCAACGAGTCCTGTTAGGCTCTCACCACGATCACCTTATAGGCCTAACCGGAGACACGTACAGCTTCCAGGGGTCCATGACAAGAAACCAGTGTGATGCTTATACATCTCCTTACAACTTTCCAAATTCGCAGTAAACAAAGTCAATTTGGGCTGTTGGGGGGGGGGGGGGGGGGGGGGGGGGGGGGGGGGGGGGGGGGTATAGTTTCCTTATCTGAGATCACAACGAGACCTAACGCTCTAGCTGACATTATCTATTGCAATATAGCTATAAACTTATATGTCAGTGAATGCCCATTTAGACCTTTGAGATAATCCGATTCTTGAAACTTGAACAAGGCAAACAGAAACATAAATCGTTAGAATGGCATACAAAAAACAAATGCAATCTGAAAGATAAAATCAGTAGAAACACAACTACGTGGAAAAAGGTCGCCAGAACGGCAAACAGAAATATAAACTCACTTGAAAGGCAAACAGAAATATAAACTCACTTGAAGGGCAAACAGAAATATGATATCACACTAGAAAGGCAAAGACAATAGTCTGCCAATGAATCGATCCAGTAACAGTCTAACAATTCTTCGGCCCTGCAGAACAAGAAGTCGACTACTAGGCGGAAACGTCGAGTCTGGAACCCTGACATCGTCTGTTAGCATGGGGTAGAACTGGG
>JADBJO010002886.1:22500-25000 GCA_016801955.1 Conus betulinus
AAACTATATGATATAAATCGGGTAGGTTATATGGGCTTACAAACGAAACTATATGACAGAAACCAAGAAGGCTATATGGGTTACAAGGAGGCTATATGGGCTTACAAAGGAAACTGTATGGCATAAACCAAGGAGCTTATCTGTGTGAAGAAAGGAAACTGTATGACACACATGAAGGAGGCTGTGCGGGGCAAACAAAGAAAACTATATGACAGAAACAAAGGAGATTGATTTGATCCGGCAAACAAAGGAAAACGCATGACATACGCTGAGGAGGCTATATGGGGGCAAAGAAAGGAAACTGCATGGTGTAGACAAAAGATAAAAGGAACCTTAAAGACAGAAACTAAAGAGGCTACTTGACGCAAACAAAGGAAATAACATTACTGAAACAAAGGAGGCAGTACGGGGCAAAGGATCCATATGACAAAATCAAAACAGGCTTTAAGTGGGAAACAAAGAAAACTATTTGACCTACACCAAGCAGAAATGCTGGGAAATGAGGGGAACTGTATAATATAAATAAAGGAGGTTATATATGAACCAAACAAGACAAACTATATGACAGAAACAAAGGAGGCTACTCGGGGCAATCCTACATAAAAGAAACGAAGGAGGATTTATCTGACAAATAAAGGAAGGAAGCTATGTAGTGAAAACAAAGAAAACTTCATAACAGAAATGAAGAAAGCTTTATGTTGCTAAACAAAGAAAACTATATGACGTAAACTAAGGAAGCTATGTAGGGCAAACACAGGAGACTGTATAACACAAAGAAATGGGCCTTTATATTGTAAACGAAAGGAATCTCATGACAAAATCAATTGGGCTTCTGTGTAACAAGCGAAGGAAACGATATGACGTAAGGCAAGGAAGCTGTTTAGGACATAGAAAAGAAACTATGTGGCAGAGAAACAAAGGGGGTGGGGGGTGGGGGGTGGGGGGCTATGTCAAAAACAAAGTTTACTATACGACAGAAACAAAAGGATGCTCCATGCAGTTAACAAAAGAAGCTATATGAAAGAAACAAGGGGGGGGGGGGGGGGGGGATGATGAAACAAAAGAAACCATATGACAGAAACGAAGAAGGTATTATGTGATACAATGAAGGAAACTATGTAAGAGAGAGAAGGAAGCTTTGTTTTAGCAAACAAAGGAAGCTATATGAAAGAAACAAAGAGGGCTTTAAATGGTCTTCGAGGAAACTATATGACAGAAGTTAAAAAGAAAGCATAATGTGACAAAAAAGGAAGCTTTTTTCTTAACCACAGAAACAAAAGAAGGCATTATGTGACAATAAAAGGAAACTATGCGACAGAAACAAAAAAAGGCATTTTGTGACGAAAAAAACAACAACACAATTATACGACGGAAACAAAGAAGAGCATTATGTGACAGAAAAAGAAAACTATCCGACAGAAACCAAAAAAGGCATTGTTGTAACAAAAAAGGAAACTATACGACAGAAACAAAAAAGCATTGGAAATAACATTACCGACAGAAACCAAAACATTGTTGTAAAAACTATACGACAGAAACCAAAAAGGCATTGTTGTAATAAAAAAAAAAAACATACGACAGAAACCAAAAAGGCAAACGACAAGAAAAACAAAAAAGGCATTATTGTGACTGACACAAAAGGAAAAAGGCATTGTTGTAATAACAGGAAACTATCGACAGAAACAAAAAAGGCATTGCTGTAAAAAAAAGGAAACAGACAGAAACCAAAAAGGCATTGTTGTGTAATAAAAAAGGTAATAAAAAAAAACTATCCGACAGAAACCAAAAAGGCATTGTTGTAATAAAAAAATAAAATTATCCAACAGAAACCAAAAGGCATTGTTGTAATAAAAAAAGGAACTATCCGACAGAAACCAAAAAGGCATTGTTGTAACAAAAAATAAAATTATCCAACAGAAACCAAAGAGGCATTGTTGTAATAAAAAAAGGAAAACTATACGACAGAAACCAAAAAGGCATTGTTGTAACAAAAAATGAAATTATCCAACAGAAACCAAAAGGCATTGTTGTAATAAAAAAAGGAAACTATACGACAGAAACCAAAAGGCATTGTTGTAACAAAAAAAGGAAACAATACGACAGAACACAAAAAGGCATTATGTGACACAAAAGGAAAGTAGTCGATAGGAACAAAAAAGGCATTATTTGACACAAAAGGAAAGTAGTCAATAGAAACAAAAAAGACATATTTGACACAAAATGAAAGTAGTCGACAGAAACAAAAAAAAGGCATTATGTGACACAAAAGGAAAGTAATCGACAGAAACAAAAAAGGCATTATGTGACGCAAAAGGAAAGCATACGACAGAAACAAAAAGGCATTATGTGACGCAAAAAGGAAACTAGTCGACAGAAACAAGAAAGGTATTATGTGACGCAAAAGGAAACTAGTCGACAGAAAAACAAAAAAGACATTATGTGACGCAAAAGGAAAGTGTTCGAAAAGAAACAAAAAAGGCATTATGTGACACAAAAAGAA
>JADBJO010002886.1:45000-47500 GCA_016801955.1 Conus betulinus
AAGTCCCCTTGATGTATATTGATTTTTTTTTTTACCTGACAGAAATAGCATAAAATGTGGTAAGGTGGTTTTTGTCATGGGCACGAAAGATACATGTGTTCATTATGTGTATCGGTTTTTGATGTACCCATGAAAGAAACGTTTGCTTCAGCAATCAACATAAAGTGTTTATTTTTTAATTGGTGTGGTGTAATTTTTTTCCCTAAAATCTGCTTTTTGATAATTGAGTAACCTAGATAATCTCTCCTGAAAGACCTCTGCAGTTCATTTTCAAACACACTGCTGAAATAGCCCTTCTTCGTTGAAGATGCTCTCAGCTTATAAGATTTTGTTTGTCTGGGCCCCTACCACGTGCCCGTTATTTTTTTTTCCTCAGGACGGCCTCTTATGTTGACAACAAAACAAAATACACTATGCCACTGCCTGTACACGCAACGCTCCGCCATCGGCTGAATCCATAACGAGGCTGCGTGACGTACACGACAGGGAAATCTTTCCCAGAATTCACCGCGGTGTCAGCTTTTGTGGAAAACAAATCCACCTTGCTCTACGTGAAAATAGTGAAAATAGGCTGGTCAGTCTGCATGGGGACGTAATTTTCGATCATGCCCCCCTCCAACTCCTCACCTCTACACCCCCCATCCTCTCTCTTTTCCTTTTTGCCCCCCCCCCCCCCCCCCCCCCTTTTCTCTCTTTTCTTCTCTCTCTACACATGGGCTCATAAGCGCTTACAGAGTTACAGATAATGGAGGATATAAAAGCAATAGCGTCAATATGCAAGTAAAATACTCCGCTATGACCACAAGCCCAATACGTGATGCAAAATATGTACATAATTTCATGGACCTCAGAAGATAGTAATGACATCAGTGTAAATTCGAGCATAAACTGTGATTCGTCTTTATGTTTATCTATCAATAAACAGACAGACAGACAGACGGACGGACAGACAGAGAGAAAGAGAGAGTGGGATTTTCACATTTTATGTCTGCGGACACTTAAGGGTTCCAGTCGCGCGCGTGAGGCATGCACGCACCCACGCACGGATACATGAATACGTACGTACATAGATATATACACGCAAATCTCTCTCTCTCTCTCTCTCTCTCTCTCTCTCTCTCTCTCTCTCTCTCTCTCTCTCTCTCTCTCTCTGAGGAGCTGGGGATGGTAAACGTAAATTTTACAGCTGGTGTAGAAGGGTGAAGGGAAATGTAAGTGTTTTTCACCGGTAGCCCCCACGCCATGACATGCGATCAAAATGATGCGACCATAATCAACCAGCCAGGTACATCAATCGGTCGAATACTTAATCATTCAGACAGCAATTACGCCTCATGTGGTGTCACAGGCAAAAACATTGTATACCGCCTTGTGAACAGCAAAATGCTAATGAAGAAGAAGAGAAGAAGAAGAAGAAGAAGAAGAAGAAGAAGAAAGAAGACAACAACAACAACAACAAATAACAACAACAAGATCAAGAACAGAACAAGAAGAACAAAAAGAAAAAAGAACAAGAACTTGAAGAAGGAATAGAAGAACAAGAACTTGAAGAAGTAGAACAGCAACTAAATGAAGAAGAAGAAGAAGAAAAGAAGAAGAAGAAGAAGAAGAAGAAGAAGAAAGAACAACAACAACAACAACAACAACAACAACAACAACAACAACAACAATAACAACAACAACAAGAGCAACAACACAACAACAATAGTGACGGACAGACGGAGAGACAATCAGAGAGCGCGTGGCCATTTAATTCCAATGTCATTCTCTCTACCTACCGTGGGAGCCATATTGTCCCACTCTACGTGTCCTACGAGAACTGCCGAAGCTGCAAATCATCCTCTGATCATGGCTGAGTACACCCTCGGGAGTCTCCGTGCGTTCCCGGAGAGAGCCGAAAGCAATCTATTGCAGCCCAAGAGAAGCCGATGACAATCGGATCGTCTGCCAGCCCTCCGATTTAAAGAGACTGGCAGAGGCGATCAGGAAGGATGTGTGTTGGGGTAGGAGGGAAGGAGGGGCGGGGGAGTTAGAGGTGCGTGTGTGGGGGATGGAGGGGGGGGGGGGGGAGGAGTGCAATGGGGAAGGAGATGGGAAGAAGAAGGTGGACAGATTGTGAAGAAACAACTGTCCGGGTTTTTAATTCTTTCCGCCTTCTTTTTTTTTTTTTTTTTTTGAAGGTGATAAAAAGGAGACGGCTGGAGTCAGGGCTGTCTTTGCTGTCTGCATTCGTGCATAGACTTTGGACAGTAAACAGGGAGAGGAAATCACCCCAAAGACGACTGTGACGATGAAGACAATGATGACGATAAAGGAAATGAAGACAACAACGAAGACAATGAGCCTGACTTGATGACGATGTGAAAGGAAATGATGATAATGACGATAATGAGGGAAAATTTCACATTCTTGACCATGAGTACAGAAAATGAAATTATGACAATGACAAAACAATGACGATGATGACAATGACAGTGATGAAGGAAATGATGACAACGAC
>JADBJO010002886.1:57500-60000 GCA_016801955.1 Conus betulinus
CGGGTCGTAAATGTCATCACCTTGTAACAGGGAGGAGGACGAGGTTTGTTGCATTTCTTGTCCAGGTCATTGACGCCCTCCCTTCTTCACCCCCCCCCCCCCCCCCCCCCGTACCCCCCCCCCCCCCCCCCCCCTCCCCCCATCACTCACAGTCTCACCTATCACCACAGAAACTGCTAGAGTCAACGAAGGAATCGACTGTCGTCACAGTGGGTTGTCATCCTTGTTGCCCATTTCCTTTTGCTCTGCCATGAACATGACGAGTTTCTTCTACCTCTGTCAGTGCCATCTCTTGGATGTGCCGACACATCAGTGGTTCTGTCACCCTTCCCCTTCTCCCTTTGACTCTCAACGTGACTTTCCTCCTCAAAGACGATGTCCTTCTCAGCAGTGCCATCACTCTTCTCGCTGTTTTCTTGATCTTTTTAGGGGAATTCTTAGAAAACAAGAAAGGAGACTTGAACAGTCCGTTCTTGACCATTCTTTCTTGTTCAGATATGTTACAAGGTTCCTGTGACTGTGAAAGATAACTCTTCCTGTGAAATACACATACACGAGCAGGTATGGATAGAAAACAAAGCAACACTAAAATACACAAAATGTGAATCAGTCCAGACATTATCAATTCAACACGAAGGTTCTGTTGTCAGTGCCAGTCCATCATTTAAGTAGTACGCACTGTTGAGAGAACAAAAACGCTCACTGCAGTGCAGAGAGTCTGATCAGAAATACTATCGAAACCCATTGACGTCAGAAGTGCTGATATGTAATATACTGATAAACGTGCTTACATTCTTCCATAAGAAGCGAAAAGCAGAAAAATAAACGAGCATATTCATGTAAAAACAACACAAAGTTTTGAACCTTTTGCTTGACAAAAAGTATTTGTTAATGCCGTATCTATATCCTCCTTTCGTGTAAAAGTAAACTGTTTCCCCTCAATCCCTAGGTCTCTTTTTATTATCATTGAAATGTGGATTTGTTCTGATCAAGAAATAGTGAAACAGGGGAACGCTCCAGAATTACCCGTAGGTATCTGAGAATGAATGGAACACAATTCATTGCAGGTAATCAATACACTTGGTATGGATTTCTTCAGTGTATATGCCTAACACATATCCTTATCCTATTTCTCATCGTGGCACGACCCCAGCACTAACCAAAAACATGCCCTAGCCATAATGGTGAAGGGAAACTAAAACCTACCCTAAAGCAAACTTTACAAACTTTATGAAAACATCATCTCAAAAACGCGACCTCTCAAGAAGCAGTGGGGCGGGGGGGGGGGGGGGGGGGGGGGGGGGGGGGGGGGCGCAAAAAAAAAAAAAAACCACACACACACAAATAGGCCCATGCGCAGAAGAAGACACCTTCATTGATTGGCTGTGAGAAACTGCTCCTTTTTCGAGCTGTGCTCCACAGGGGAGATATAGGATAACTGGCCATCAGAGCAGACGATGGCAGTTTCGTTCTGTAAAGGGATTATCAAGTTGCCCCTCTAAGCAGCTCTAAACCGCGGTATATTGCTCCAACACACGCCAGCAGATTTTCTTCGAGTCTAGGAAGCGTAAGATTGCTGAGACAGACACATGGGCACTATGCAGAGTTCTCCTCGGCAGGAACCTGCGGTCACAACGTTGGACAGCTGTTCTCACAGCATGATTCTACGTGCCGTCTGTCAGTTATTTTTTTTTTGTCCTGTTTCAGGAAGGCTCGGTATTTGCTGTACTTTTGCTGTCGGATATGGGGGGTTATATCAGGGTACATTCCCTTGCCATGCAGGTCACAGAGGCTGATAATGCAAACATAGATCCCGGCTCGTAAACCTATTCGCACATTTCAGAACCCTGTCATTCAAAAAGACTTAGACACCGTCACGGCCAATCACCTTGAACAAGCAGATTATGAATGTTGATAACAAAACTACACCGGAACTCAAAACGAAAACTATAGAAACTCAAGAAATAAAGATAAAAAAAACTGTATGTATGAGACAAGATCACTACCGGTAGCAGGACCAAACCTGAACTTCCCACTAAACACAGTGATATCGTTTCCACCTTGACTATCTGTACATTAGACGTTTTACTGGAGAATTCGCCAATTCCTTTGGTTCTTGAATAGATTTAACAATTACATGTGAGAATATTTACAGCATTCTCTTGGGTCTGTCTTAGCATTTAAATCCATTCTCATGGTTACAACAAAATATTAAAGATTGATTCTTGTTTCGTAGGTCGTTCTGAAACCATTCTTTTAGTTCTGTAGAGATACTTAAAACCATCGTCTGGTTCTGTAGAGTTGAGATAGTTTCATGGCGAACTTAAAACCATTCCCTTGGTTTTATAAAGGCATCTAAAACCATTGTCCTGATTTTGTGAAGAAATTACACCCCGATTACTTGACCTTGTCCTTTGTTTCGTCTGTAAGCGGCTCAATCGCTGGTGTGTTGGAACATATTTCAACTCTTGATTTTTATATCTGAAACCACACACACGCG
>JADBJO010002886.1:85000-105000 GCA_016801955.1 Conus betulinus
GCCAGAAAACCAAGCGGCACAGAGTATGGGAAATGTTTTCAAAAGGGGCACAGTGTATCAGCTGTGCTAACCGCCCTTAGATGCTGCCAGTGAGGGGCTGGGGGGGGGGGGGGGGGGGGGGGGGGGGGGACAGGATACTGGTGATGCCGTGTGTTGATTTTCTCCACTGACAACTTTATGGAACAAGTTACCTAGGGAAAATTTCCGACCGTGAACAGCAATCATCCAGAGACGAGAAGAATACGGATATACCCACTGAGATTCCACCCAGATCTAAATGTTTCCCAATGACAACAAGAGGTCGACAAACTGACACAACGGCGCAATACGTATAGCAGGAAAGAATAGTCAAGAAGGCTTAACTTCCACAGAAACATACCAAATCACCTCCGCGGAACGAAAGAGGACTAGGGACTGCAACGTCAGCTCAGCCCGACAACCAGCTCCATCCTGATGGACCAGCTTCGGAGAATTCAAAGACACCTTCGAAAGACAGGCACATCACATGATGTTGTGTTCAAAACCCTTTGTCACGCCGGGAAAGGTCCATGCCTTAGCTATGGAGGGGTGAGCAATGATTACTTGAATATATATATATATATATATATATATATATATATATATATAATATAATTATATGTGTGTATACGTATGTACATATATATCATACAGACAGACAGGCCGACACCGAGACGGAGAGGGGAAAGTGATTTCAGACGGTTTGTAGTGATAGAGTGATGATGAAAGTAGTATTAGTGCGTGCAATCATATGTGAGTGTGTGTGTATGAGTGTGTGTGTGTGTGTGTGTGTGTGTGTGTGTGTGTGTGTGTGTGTGTGTGTGTGTGTGTGTGTGTGTTAACAGGTAAGTTTATGATATGATTTTTAGAGTGCTACAGTTTTTAAAGAAATACAGTAATTTCACCATGTCCAATGTAACTAGTTTTCAGTTCTTCAATAGTGTCTCTGCACTAGAGGTGTATCTGATGAAGTTGGAAGCAGTCCTTTGGTGTCTTCATCACAGCACATTTCCGGTGTTCACGTCATATTTTTTCCCGTTTTTGAACACTTCATTTAAGCTTACAGTTGAGAAGTTAAAGAGTGTATATAATACAATCTTATGTTGTATCTTATTTGTAAGCGGCGTCATATCAATAATTGAATTTAATTAAGATGAGCATGTGTTTGCTCAAATATGTCAAAAAAAAAAAAAAAAAAAAAAAAAAAAAAAAAATCTCTGATGATAAAAGTTAAGTTATAATTCAAATATGTTTCATTTTCCGCTCGCAGCCACCTTTTTTGAAACTGGTATGTTGAGGTTCTGTTCATGCAACTGGTCTGGTGATGTCCTTTTTGTTTAAATTGTATGCTGAAGTACTTTTTGTCCGATGACCATGCCGCTAAATGCTTGTACAATCAACATGCTGGCAGTTCTTTTCGTGTAAATGGTACGGTAAAGTACTTTTAGTTCAATCAGAATGCTGTTTTTGTTTTGTTTTCTTTGTTTCGTTTTGTTTTGTTTGCTTGCTTGTTTAACTAGTGGGCCGAAGTACTGTTCGTTCAACTGGTATGATGAAGGGTGAAGACTGAGAGATGGCTGAAACAAGAAAAGCAGACAAAAAGGCAACAGACAGAGAACAAAGAGGCAGAGAAGAAGGAAAAACCTGCACAGAAAAGAGACATCCAATAACACGAAACGGGCGAGAACTCGCTTCAGTTCTGTCAGACCCCATCTCCCCCCCCCCCTCTCTCTCTCTCCCTCCCCCTCCACCGTCTACCCTACCCCCCATTCTTCCAGAAGGCAATCAGGTGTGCTTTCTGGTGTCTTTAGAACCTTTGAGACAACTCCAACTCTACCAGCATGGGGTTGGGACAGACAGACTACATCAGGCAACCCCCACAGCTGTATAGACAACCCCCCCCCCCCCCCCATTCTCCCCCTAAAAGACACTTGCACACGCACATGCTAGCTCTCTCTCTCTCTCTCTCTCTCTCTCTCACTCTCTCTCTCTGTCTCTCTGTCTCTCTCTCTCTCTATCTGTCTCTCTCTCTGTCTATCTGTCTCTCTCTCTCTCTCTCTCTCTCTCTCTGTCTCTCTCTCTCTCTCTCTCTATCTGTCTCTCTGTCTCTCTCTCCCTGTCTCTCTCTCTCTCTCTCTCTCTCTCTGTCTGTCTGTCTGTCTGTCTGTCTCTCTCTCTCTCTCTCTCTCTCTCTCTCTCTCTCTCTCTCTCTCTCTCTCAGGACATGGATGAAGACCAGTGATGACCCTCCACCCTGCCGGCCGAGTAGATCAACAGAGAGGATTCTGCCAGACATCAATGGCACTGCCTCTGTCCACAGCCCCCCCCCCCTCCCCCCCCCCCCCCCCCCCCCCCCCCCCCCACCCCTGGGTCGCACAATGAGCTACTACTAACAGTGGGTTCACTGTTCTAAGCGATATTATCTACCAATAGTCCGATTTCACCGGGGATCTATTAAGAGATGCTGTTTTCCTGCCATGTCACTGGATGTCTATTGGGAGAGACTATCCACCTGTGATTTCATTTCTGGATATCTGTCAAGAAATACTATCCACCTGTGATTTCATTTCTGGATATCTGTCAAGAAGTACTGTCTACCTGTGATTTCATTTATAGGCATCTATTAAGAGATACAATGTACCTGTGATTTCATTTCTGGAAATCTATCAAGAAATATTATCTACCTGTCATTTCATTTATACGTATCTATTTAAAGATACTATGTACCCGTGATTTGATCGTTGGATGACAATCAAGACATACTGTCTAGCTGTAATTCATCATGCGATTATATCTGAAAGTGATTGAATGTCAAGGGTTCAAGGCCCAACATAGCCACATGCCGCCCGAAACACGATGCAGGGCAGAGTCTGTTCGTATGGCGTTTGAAATCTCTGCACATTCGCGAGGCAGAGCAGTTCCTGAGTGGACCATCCATTACATCTTTCAGCACCTTGAATCCCCCCTGATCTTCTGATCCCTCGCCAGCAGCACGCTGTCTGCAAGGGGCCGAGACCTTGACAATGACATCGTCACCACCACACCACTGCCAGACAGGCGTAAGGGAACCGACTCCATGTGCCTCCCTTGTGACGTTGACCATTTCTCTTTCTTCTTTTAAGTGTCCACCTTCATCGAGTTGAAGATTCTGACACTTTTGTGTGAATGACCGTTTTTGTTTGTTGTTTTTTTTTTGTTTTTTTTTTTTATCCTGCCATAAAGGCAGCCATACTCCAACTTCGGGGAAGGTGCATGGTGTGTGTAACGTGTCATCCTTACCAACGGCTAAACTGGCCTTCTCTTGCGAAAGTTGATGGGATTTGACTTGTGTGCAAGATGTTGTGCGTGCGTTCACACACGGAACCTCGGTTTATAGTCTCATTCGAAGGACTGTATGAGAAATGGAGTCAGAACCAATGTTCACTCCGAGGGGGAAAAAATCCCCCTGTAGCGAAATTGGAACCCACAACCCCAGGATCATGAGCCCAGCGCTCTACCAACTGAGCTATTCCGGCCCCCCCCCCCCCCCCCCCCCCATTGGGTCAGAAGATGGAAAATCGACAAGCTCCACAGAATAATGTTACTTGTTTGTTTTATCCGTGAACAGCACATTGAACTCTGAACAAAATTCAAAGAGATAGCTGTCTGAATTCACCTGTGTGAAGAAGCAATGGAAGGGACCTGAACAGGGTGGAAGAGGGGGAAAGGCAACAAAACAAACACACACACACACACACACACACACACACACACACACACACACACACACACACACACACACACACACACAAGAAAGAGAACCCCCCAAAAAAATCTGTCAACAACATTAAATTCCCATGCAAAGATAGAAACACGAGAAACTTGGACATGGGAGCATTAAATTCAGAGTAGGAGGAGTGGGGGGGGGGGGGGGGGGAATAAAGCAATACAGCAATAAACCAACAGAATCCTAGCCCCCAGAGTCTGCAGCTTTGCATACTCACTGTCTGCATGCTACGGGTCGATGAAAGCAGGAATCCCTTTTGTTTTCTTGATAAATAAAAGAGAAAAAAGAAATTTAAAAGAAAATAAACAAATATAATTGAAATTTCACAGATCAGTTGGGACCACAGCCGATTAGAAGATGTAGCCGAGGGAAGACAAACAGAATTCCTGTGGCACTGGAATATTCCTACCCCCCCCACCACCCTCCCCACAATCCACCTGGCCCACCTTCCCCCTTCACTTCTCTCCGCCCATTCATCCACACTCTTCCTTCTCCTACCTGCAAAAAAAAAAAAAAAAATCGATAAAAAACGTTTTTTTTCTTATTTTCCATGTTCTGCTTGTTTATTTGTTTGTTCATGTTGGCATCAGTGCCAAGAAAGAGGGTTAAACTGGATGTGGCGGGAGGAGGAGGGATGAATGAATGGGAAGAGGGGAGGGAGGGGGCAGTGGAACAAAATCCAATATTTGTTGTTGTTCTAACATCTTTTTGGTATTGGCCGCGGGGGTAATTTCACGTGGGGGGTTTCTATAATCAGAGACGCCCGTTCCTCCGCTTTGTTCTGTGTGCTTTATGAACTCAATCAGGGCGCACGGGTCACCTGGGGCTAAGCCCCCCAAGTCTCCACCCTGTGTGCGTGTGTGTGTGTGTGTGTGTGTGTGTGGCTGGATCTAATTAATGCATGTTTAAACCCCTAGTATTTCAGGAGTGACAATATTGCTCTCTCTCTCTCTGTCTCTCTCTCTCTCTCTCTCTCTCTCTCTCTCTCTCTCTCTCTCTGAGTATGTGTGTGTGTGCGTGCGCGCGCGCGCGCGCGCGCGCGCGCTGTGTGTGTGTGTGTGTCTGTGTGTGTCTGTGTCTGAGTCTGTGTCTGTGTCTGTGTCTGAGTGTGTCTGAGTGTGTGTGTGTGTGTGTGTGTGTGTGTGTGTGTGTGTGTGTGTGTGTGTGTGTGTGTGTGTGTGTGTGTGTGTGTGTGTCTGAGTGTGTGTGTGCGTGTGCTTGTGTGTGTGTGTGTGTGTGCGCGCGCGCGCGTGCGCCCATGTGAGCGTATCTGTGTAAACATGACACAATCATTGATTTCCCACGTCGTTCTCTTCTCGCTCGTAAGTCTCCACCGTCCTTCCTTATAATAATCATTTCATTATCGTCCCTTCAGACAGTGTTCTCCAGCGACCCAGCCTGTGTTCAAACCATTAATCAAACCTTTCCACAAGGAACAAGAGAAATTGAAAATGAAATGAGGCAGGGAACAGTAAACAATAAACAGTAAACAAATAGGGTAACTTTTGCTCCCATAAGAAAACCTAACACAGAGTAACTCTTATTCAAGACTGGCACAGCCTTTTAAACTTGAAAAAAATCAGACAAGTACAAAGACGAACAATCTAATAGTGGGGGATAAAACAAGCGCAGGCCAACAACCCCTCAGTCATCATAGTAATGACTTGGCGAAGAGTTGGACTTAATTTGGATTTGTATTTAAGTCCAAATCTTTGCCAAGTCATTACTATGATGACAATGTTGTTGGCATGCGCTTGTTTTTCCCCACTATTAGATTGTTCGTCTTTGTATTTGTCTGACTGTATTCAAGTTTAAAAGGCTGTGCCAGACTTGAATAAGAGTTACTCTGTGTTAGGTTTTCTTATGGGAGGAAAAGTTACCCCAATTTGTTACTGTTTAAGGAACAAGAGGGCCAAGGATCCAGAATTCCATGACAGGGTGGAGGGCATCACAGTTCTCCATTTCTTTCTTTCTGCGTACGCAGGCTGATACTCTCGGGACACTGCCTGTATAGACAGGTAGTGGAGAAGTTTTGTGTGTATGACCGTTTTTTTTTTTATCCCGTCATTAAGGCAGCCATACTCCATCTTCGGGGACGGGCATCGCAGTTGAAAAAGAATAAATCATTGAGCTAACCACTACCTGCTATTCTCTTCTCATCTATTCATTGTTGCGTCCCCTTCACCGCATGGAAGCATAGTCACCCCCCAAAAAGACGCGAATATTCTAACTCAGTACTTTGAGGGGAAAGAAGGCATGACGAGACACAGTACAAAGTGTCAGCAATACATGAATAGGAACACATTTTAAAATAAAAATGGTTCAAGTGCATGTAATCAACAGTTTGACGAAGGGAAACTTGAATGATACTGCAATGGCGAACAACAATTATTTTTCAGGCATGAAACTGCAAAAGGAAATGTGTTGATCAATCACACACACACACACACACACACACACACACACACACACACACACACACACACACACACACACACACAGGGAGGGAGGGAGAGAGAGAGAGAGAGAGAGAGGAGAGAGAGAGAGAGAGAGAGAGAGAGGAGAGAGAGAGAGAGAGAGAGAGAGAGAGAGAGAGAGAGAGGAGGGAGAGAGAGAGAGAGAGAGAGAGAGAGGTGTTTAAGTAAATGACCAAGACAGAAGAGCACATAACAGGAAGTCACGTGCTTCAAACTGTACTCAGTAATGCAGACCGATAGGATTTCCTATAAGAAAGATGTAAAAATCAAAAAGTAGAGCAGTGTTAATTTGATCAAATAAAGGCCACTAGAATTTTACGACAGGAAAAAGATAACCAAAAGCTGTAGCTTTTTTTCCTGAAAGCTTTCGCTTGTGATCTTAGCCATGAATATTCAGTTAAGGACAATAACTCTTAAGCTCCATGATATTATTATCACATTCATACTCATTTTACCTCGATCGATCACCCATTTACGTATTTACTCGCCCACTTTTCTCTCTGGGGGACTAAAAGGCGTAGGTGGAAGAGATGCATGTGGTTGTCTGTGCTATGTGTGTGTGTGTGTGTGTGCGTACGTGCGTGCATGCGTGCGTGCACGTGCGAGCGCGCGCGCGCGCACGCGCGCGCGTGTGTGTGTGTGTGTGTGTGTGTGTGTGTGTGTGTGTGTGTGTGTGTGTGTGTGTGTGTGAGACCTTCTATTCTCTTAACACATGAATGCTTTTTTTTCTTTGGGAATTTATTTATATTTTATGTCACATTTTGTATAGCGTGTGAACATTAAAATTTAATTGCCAAGTAATGGATTTGTTTGTTTGTTTTACAGTTGCTGTGAACATTTTCTTTTAATCTGGTCTATTTCACTACCTTCACTTTCGCCTGAAGCAGTCAGCATATTCTATTTGCATTGGCTAGATGCTTCTGGTAAAAGATCATTGCCATAAAACGCATTAACTGTTTTTGATACTGAGCCTAATCAAATATTTTACATTACCACTAGCATTTGGGTAGAAACGCACTTTAAATCAATTTGCATGTTTCACAACATCGAACGCCAGTCAGTTTAAATGTGGTTTGCTGCTGATACTCCTCATAAGATTTCAGTTTGATCAATGAGGTGTCAGTGCGTGCAGACTAGTTCATAATCATTTGCTGGTCAAGTTGACCGCCAGGGCATAGGATGGAAAATCCACACGATTCTCTGACTAAATTGTTACTTGTTTATTTTAAATGAAGCTGAAAATAACATGAGACAGGGAACAGCAAACAATAAGCAGTAAACAAGTAGGGTAAGTCTTGCTCCCATAAGAAAACCTAACATAGAGTAACTTTTATTCAAGACTGGCACAGCCTTTTAAACTTGAATAAAGTCAGACGAATACAAAGACGAACAATCTAATAGTAGGGAAAAAAAACAAACCCAACATCATCACAGTGATGACTTGGCAAAGATTTGAACTTAAGGCAAGGGGGGAGGGGGGGGGGGGGGGGGGGCAACAGACGAAAAGGCCTAGGAGCAGGCAATACAAGTAGATCTGCCTTCAGGAGGGATTATGATGGTTCCCTCATGCAGCTAGTAAAGAGTTTTCATATTTAATACATATTTTCTATTTTTATGTTCCCATTTTTCTTCATCTTCAAACCCCCCTTGCTTTAAGTTCAAATCTTTGTGAAGTCATCACCGTCATGACAGAGGGGTTGTTGGTCTGTGCTTGTTTTTCCCCCCACTACTAGATTGTCATCTTTGTATTCTTCTGACTTTATTCAAGTTTAAAAGACTGTGCCAGTCTTGAATAAAAAGTTACTCTATGTTAGGTTTTCTTATGGGAGCAAGACTTACCCTACTTGTTTATTGCTTATTGTTTATTTTCATTCAGGAACAGAACGTAAAATAGGCCAACTGTGACATCAGAATCCAAGGGGAAACCTGTCTTAATTCTGCTGTGTGAAGAAGGAATGGAAGAGGGTGGAAGCAGGGAAAAGGCAAGGAGGATGAAGCAAAAAAAAAAAAAAAAAAAAAAAAAAAATCCATCAACAACATGAAACTCCTATGCCTGTACGAAACACGAGAAACCTAAACGAGGAAGTTTTGAGTTTGATTTGTGGATTGTGCTGTGCAAGGGAAGTATTGTTTTTGATCTCTTTTCTCTCTTGTCCCGTGTTCGTTGAAAAGGGCGCTTTCGCGGAAATATCCAGAAGTTTTGTGGTGTCCTTTGTAAATAGAATCACGTCAATTACACTTGTTGTGTGCTTACTTGTTTGTTGTATGTTCCAGTGATGTTGCAGTCTGTGTCATCTTTTTTTTTTTCTAGACGAGGAAGCATTACATTCAGAAGAAGAAAGAGACAAACAAACAATCAATAAAGCAATAAACCCCCATAACCCTGTCTATTAGTCAGGAGTTCCCAGGTTTCTGTACACACTGTATGCTATCGTTCAACAAAACCAGAAACCCTTTCGTTTTCTTGTGAAATAAAAAAAAGAACAAACAAGTTTTCTAAAAAAAAAATAAAATAAAATAAAAAAAAAAGCAAATATGATTGAAATTTAACAGATTAACTGGGAAGACAGCTGGTTAGAAAAATGTAACCATCATGGCACTGGGATACTCTTATCCACTACTACCTTTCCAAATTCCTCATGGCCCGCCATCCCCGTTCACGTTTCTCCACCCACCCACCATCACCCCACCATTCCACACCTGCAAAACAACAACAACAACAACAACAACAACAACAACAACAACAAGCGATGAAAACCGTGTCCATTTATTTTCCTTGTCCTGTTGGCATTTTCTCGTCTCTGTTGCACGGCAGAGGGGGGGGGGGGGGGGGGGGGGGGGGGGGGGGGGGGGGGGGGGAGCTGGATAGGGCGGGATAAGGGCGGGGGGGGGGGGCGGATGAACGGGGATGAGGGATCATAGAAGAGGAGGTTGTGGGCGGGCGCATTCGAGCAAGATCCATTCTTTGTTGTTGTTTCAACACTATTTGGTTTTGGCCGACTGGGGCAATTTTCACTTGGGGGTTCCTCTGACCAGTGATGCCTGCTTTGTTCTGTGTGCTTTATGAACTCAATTAGGACGCACGGGTCACCTGGGCCTAAGCCCCCTCCAAGTCTCCTCCCTCTGTATGTGTGTGTGTGTGTGTGTGTGTGTGTGTGTGTGTGTGTGTGTGTGTGTGTGAGGGTGGATTTAACTGATGCATGTTTAAACCCTAGTATTTCAGAGGTAAGAATATTGTTCTCTCTCTCTCTCTCTCTCTCTCTCTCTCTCTCTCTCTCTCTCTCTCTCTCTCTCTCTCTCAAACATATTTCTGTAATTGAATGGTTCGAACATTTTAGAAGCTTGTTGGAGAAAAATGAAGAAAATAATATACAGAGATATAGTTCACGAGATCTTAGTTCACGAAAATGAGGAGGAATTTCCGTACGAAAGAGCAATATCTCGAGAAGAAGTGTTGCTCGCAATCACTTTTTATTAATAACTTCCTCTTAATAGTGGCGCTTATCCTGACAGCCGGAAAGAATCTATAATTTTACCCTTATTCAAGAAGAGTGATGTGTTAACAATGTAAATAATTATAGAGGTTTTCATTATGCAATATTTGTAGCAAACTTTACAGCTCGGTTATTAATAGTAGATTGCATGAATGGGTTTTTCAGAACATATAACTGGAGAGCACAGGCGGGGTTTAAAAGAGGTTATTCTACAATTGATCAACTTGGCTTTGCTGCTCTTCAATTCACAATACAATGATCACATATTCACCCTGCTTGTTGCTGTTCAGAAACATTCGTAAAGAATCAGAATTTGATGTGGCCTTTGTGGATTTTCCAAGGCTTTTGATTCCATTTCTCGAAAATTGTTATGGCCTGTTTTGTTAAAAAATGGAATCAGGGGTAAGTTGTACAGTACAATAAAGAGTATGTATTGTGAGGGTAAAAGCAAAAAAATACGATCAGGCGCAAAAAATTATCGGAATTCATCAAGTGTACAAGTGGGGTTAAACAAGGAGATGTTTGTAGTCCAATTTTATTTTCCTTATTTCCTTATTAATGAAACTTAGTTTTGGTTTTGCTTGTCAAGATATAGTCAATAGAGCCAAAAAGGCGTCAATAGTATTCTTCATGTTTTGTACAAGTTGGAGTGTAACTCGTTCAGTGTTTTTACAAAATTGTTTGATTCACAGGTACAGCCTATTTTACAATATGGTGCAGAAGTATGGGCTTTTGATCCTATTTGAAATGCATAAACATATTGGCTCAAGTTAACGAGAATGAATGACGATAGGATACCCTTTAAAGGTTACAGGGTGCTGTTGAGTTTAGATGATAATGGTAAAAGAACATGGGCTTCCCATGTTCGACAGTGTTTGAATTCATATGGATATGGTTTTGTTTGGGATAACCAAGGTGTAGAAAATATATCAGAATTTCTGAATTGTTTTAAACAGAGGATTATAGATTGCAGGTGGCAGGACTGGCATGACCATATGTATAATAGTGATAGATTTGCTCAGTATAAACTCTTTTAAATCGACACATAGCTTAGAACCTTACATTGGGATAAAAATGAATAGATTTATCAAATGTGCACTGACAAAATTTAGATTTGGCGTGTCTGATATCGCATGCCATCGCCTCAGGTATAGAAATGTAGTTGAACATGAACTGATGTGTCGACTTTGTAACGAAGCAAGAGAAGATGAAATACATTTTTTGTTTTGCTGTCCTGCTCTGAGCGATCTTAGAATAAAATTTATTCAACCCAAATATTACACTGAACCATGCAATTTCAGGCTAATTCTCTTGCTGTCAACAAGGAATGATGAACACACTTTGGAATTTAGCTATGTATATTTACGAAGCAAATAAGAGAATTCGGACAGTAATGGCTTAAAGTACTCTGCGTTTTGTACTCTCTCTCTCTCTCTCTCTCTCTCTCTCTCTCTCTCTCTGTCTCTGTCTGTCTGTCTCTGTCTGTCTCTCTCTCTCGTCTCTCTCTCTCTCTCTCTCTCTCTGTCTCTCTGTCTGTCTCTCTCTCTCTCTCTCTCTCTCTCTCTCTGTCTGTGAGAGAGTGATTGAGTGTGTGTGCGTTTGTGTATTTGTGTATGTGTTAGTGTTTGTTTGTGCGTGTGCGTGCGTGCGTGCGTGCGTGCGTGTGCGTGTGTGTGTGTGTGTGTGTGTGTGTGGTGTGTGTGTGTGTGTGTGTTTGTGTGTGTGGTGTGTGTGTGTGTGAGCGCACGCACGCACACGTGTTTTGTGTGTGCGTGCGTGCGGGCGTGCATCTGCACACACACACACACACACACACACCACACACACACACACACACACACACACACACACACACCACAGCACAACACGCGCAGCGCGTACCTGCCCATGTATTCGTATCCCGTGTAAACAGGACAAAAGAATTGATTTCCCACGTTCTGTTCTCGCTCGTAAGTCGTCACCATCCTTCATTATGGTAATAATTATTTCTTTCAGTGTTATCCAGCGACCAAACCTGCGTTCCAAACACTAATCAAACCTTTACTCCAGAAGCATGAGGGCGAAAGACATAGAATTCGATTATAAAGGAGAGTGTCACATCACAGTTCTATAGGAACAAAGTCTGGAACTAGCTTGCTGCTTGTTATTCTGTCGTCGTGAACTTTCATTGCGGCAGCCTCTTCACTGGATGTTACCATGGTGACCAAACAGAAAGACGTGAATATTTCATTCAAAAACATTGAAGGGAGAGGATGCTTTTAACGAGACGCAACAGAAGTGTCATCAATGTATTTATAACTGGAGACGCGTTTTCAAATGAAAATGGTTCCAGAAAAAATTATAATCAATAGATTGACACGAGGAAGACTGAAGGCTATTACAATGTCCAGCATTTGATTTTCAGCCATGACACTGCGCAAGGGAATGTATCGATTACCGAGAGAGAGAGAGAGAGAGAGAGAGAGACAGACAGACAGACAGACAGACAGACAGACAGACAGACAGAGACAGAGAGACAGAGAGACTGACAGAGAGACAGACAGACAGGCAGAAAAAATAGACAGACAGGCAGAAACAGAAACAGAGAGACAGAGACAGAAAGGTTTGAAGAGAGAGAGAGAGAGAGAGAGAGAGACAGACAGACAGACAGACAGACAGACAGACAGACAGAGACAGAGACAGAGACAGACAGACTGACAGAGAGACAGACAGACAGGCAGAAAAATAGACAGACAGGCAGAGACAGAAAACAGATAGACAGAGACAGAAAGGTTTGAAGAGAGAGAGAGAGAGAGAGAGAGAGAGAGAGAGAGAGAGAGAGAGAGGTTGTATTGAATGACAAAGACAGAAGAGTTCATAACAGGTAGTCAAGTGCTTAAAAAAACTGTACGCGGTAATGCATACCGACAGGATTTTTCATAAGTGAAAATTGAGTAATAAAAAAGGAGACCAGTATTTGTTGTTTTAAATCAAATAACGACCATTCGAATATTCTGGAACGGCAAAAAAAAAAAAAGAAAGATCTGGTTTTTCCTTAAAGCTTAAGCTTGTGATCTTAGTCATGAATAAGCAGTGAAGGGCGATAACTTTTAAGCTCCATGATCTTTATTATCAAATTGATGTTCATTTTACTTCGATCGATCAGCCATTTACATATCTATTTGCTCTCTCTCTCTCTCTCTCTCTCTCTCTCTCTCTCTCTCTCTCTCTCTCTCTCTCTCTCTCTCTCTCTCTGAGACTATTGAGCGTAGGCGGAAGAAGTGCATGTGTGTGTGTGTGTGTGTGTGTGTGTGTGTGTGTGTGTGTGTGTGTGTGTGTGTGTGTGTGTTGTGTGTGTGAGTGTGAGTGAGTGTGTGTGTGTGTGTGTTCTCTCTCTCTCTCTCGTGTGTGACTTTTCATTCTTTTAACAAATGAATGATTTTTTTTTCCTTTAGAATTGATTTACATTTTCTATCACATGTTGCGTTGTGTATGAACTTTAAAATAGAATTACAATGTAAAGCAGTCACTGAACTGTGAATATTTTAGCTGTATTTGAATCTTCTTCACGACCTTCGCTTTCACCTGAAGCAATCAACATCTTTTATTCTCACCGGCTGAATGTTTCTGGGAAAAAAAAAAGATCATTGCCATAAACGCATTAAATGTTAATGATAATGGGCCTGTCCAATTTCACATGACGAGAAGCATTTGGTTTGAACTGCCGCTGAAATAAACTGGTATGCTTCACAACAGCGACCGTCGGTCAGTTTAAATGTCGTTTGCTGCTCACAGTTTCGAATTAGGGAGGTGCCACTGCGTGCACGCTGGTCCCTATATCTGCTGAGTACGAGACCACACTGCGCATGTTCCAAAGAAGAGCGTCAGTCAGTCAGCCAGTCATTCCCCTGACCGCTGGGGTCGTTGGGGGGGGGGGGGGGGGGGGGGGGGGGGGACGTGATGAGGCAGCCGCCGTTTCTCTCCAGTCTCGTCTGTACCTGTCGTGAGGAGATCCGGCATGGTCATTTTGGTCCAGTCCTTTATATTTTCGGACCAACTCTTTCTCTGCCGTCCCTGTCTGCTCCCTCCTTCAACGGTACCTTGAAGGATGGTTTTGGAGAGGGTGTTGTGACGAATGACGTGGCCAAACCGTGCCATCTTCTGTCGTTTGACGGTTGCCAGAAGTGGTTTGTGGGACCCAACTAGGTTGGTGACCAGGTTTCCGCATGTAATCATTGGGGCTTGTTCTTTTGTAGGAGATGCGGAGTAGTTTCCTCAGGCACCTGGTTATGTTGGTACGACTAACAGCAGTGCCAGCATAACCATGAATGGTGAGCTCCTGGAAGAAGTTACCAGCTTCAGGTACTTGGGAGCAACCCTGTCGAAAGATGGCACCTGCACGGCAGAAATCCGAATCAGGACCAACTCTGCATCAGCAGCGATGGCCAGACTGAACAGGGTGTGGAAGAGCAACATCAATTCCACACAAAATTCAGGCTCTCTACAAGTCACTAGTGGTCTCCATCCTGTTATATGGCGGCGAGACATGGACACTGATGGCCGAAACAGAAAGAAGAAAGAGGGTCACATGGCTACAGTCTAGCAAATGCCTGACCTGCAGCTGAGCATCAGCCCAACGCGTTGGTCAGACGTTTGGCACACACCTGATATTGTTTGTTTCTTTATTACACATGTCGTGTATGGAGGTATTCTGAAAGCGAGTGAAGAATAGTAAGAAAGAAATTAGGGAAAAAGACAGGAAACAAACCCATAACAGGACAAGTCTGTAGTTTGACCACCTTGTGGTGCAGTGGTCAATGTGGCTCTCTGAAAGCGAAAGGTCGTGAGATCAACCCCCATCACATGGGAATGTTTGTCAGATTTTTCGGCCTCTGCCCGTCTCCCACCCACAGTTAAACTGAGCCATGTGTTGTTGTCATGGAAAGAAAGACTGAAAACACAAAATCTAGTGACATCCACTGCATGCCAAAGTCTCTGAAAGCGTCGCTCACAATTTTCTGACCAACACGGCAAGTATCCGTATCTCTCGGGCCTGTTTGACACCGCCGGAATATGTCATGAAGTTATGAGTACAACCCCTTCATGACGTCTCAGACCACAGCAGAATTCCTCAACATCACACTGACCATAATTGAGGATCTTCGTTTTAAAAAAGGAAGGAAGAAAGAAAGAAAGAAAGAAAAGGAAGGAAGAAAGAAAACGAGAGAAAGAAAGACAGACAGACAGACACACAGACAGATAAAGAAAACAAAGAAAGAAAGAAGAAAAAAGAAAGGAAGGAAGAAAGAAAGGAAAAGAAAACACCAACAAAGGGAAGCTGTTTCCAGTGCTGTGACCTTTTACGACCTGTGGTCGTGGTAACGCTTACCTCACGTTCCTCTCCCTATCCAAATGCGTGATCAGTTCCAAGTTTCTGCTCCTCGACTAAAAGCCACTCTTGCGGTCAGTAGAACTATGTGTCCTGCGCATATTGGATCAGAAGTTGACACCATCCTACACAACGTAACATGACTTAGCCGCCGCACAGTGTCTTCTCTGCCGGGCTGCAAGGTATCCGCCTGATCTGAATTGCCTCCTGTGGAATTGCTGATGCAGACCCTTGGCAGGACAACTCCAGTGTTGTTGTGCAAGAGTGAGGGGGGGGGGGGACCGGGGGGGGCAGTGGGGGGGGGGGGGGGGGGGGTGTCCAAATGATCCGTGTTGCACTGTGCCAGAGAGATATCGCGGGAGATGAGAGAGAAAAGTGTTAGTATGCAGCCCGACAAAGAAAAAGACAAAACTCTAACTTATGTCATCACTACAACGCTGATGATTGTACAACCAGGGATTTCACTGGGAGACACATAAGAACAATAATCATGACCCCCAGCTAGCTGGTTGGGCGGTTGAGGACAGTACTTCTCTGGATCCTGTCCGCACCTTCGGGTGTACCTATTTTTTTTTTCTTACCATGACCCCGATCATGCAGAATAAATGAAAACAATCCGTGTTGAGCCGGCTGTTTGAGAAGCTCTGTAATAAACTAATCAAAGACCAGTAACTTCATATGGAAAGAAGAGAGTGGCGGCCCCTTGGTGACAAGAGGCGATCACTGTGTGTAACCTACAGTTCTGAGCAGACGAACTCTAGGAGATTCGCCGACATAAATATTGTATTGTTCCGAGCGAAATGGACAAGCGAATCTGGTGAGCAAGATCGTCGTCACCAACAAACATGTACCGAAATGAAGCCTTCGATGTCTGCTTCTGATGCTGGTTTAGCCCTGTTCATCAACCTAGCTTAACATTGCTGTCATTATGCCCCGTGCGTGGGCTTGATCAATTGTCAGAAAGAGACAATAAAGAAAGGATAATAGAGCGTGTAGAGGGGAGTGGGTGGGATCTCTCTCTCTCTCTCTCTCTCTCTCTCTCTCTCTCATCTCTCTCTCTCTCTCTCTCTCTCTCTCTCTGTCTCCTCTCTCTGTGTGTGTGTGTGTGTGTGTGTGTGTGTGTGTGTGTGTGTGTGTGTGTGTGTGTGTGTGTGTAGTTTTTTGTCGGTCCATGTCGCTTCAGAATTGCTGTTGGCATCAACTCAAGTTTGCTTTGAACTTGTTTGTCATAAAGTGCTTTTTTGTGGTGTTCAGATATATTGGCCGTCGAGTTCCTGGCGTCATAAACTGAGGTCAACCCAGTGACCTTTATCGTGAAAGGTTCATGCGTGAGGGCGGCAAACTTTGCCGAATATGATTGCAAAACAAACAGGATTATTTTTTAAATGAAAGCTAGAAAGAAATCAAGGGCAGCCATCGTCTCCAAGCCGTCCATCTAGCCAAGAGGGCGTAAAACCGATGTGGGAGCTGGGAGAGAGTGTGAGTGTGTGTATGGGTAGGTGGGTGGTGAGGGAATGAGGGGGGAAGGTGCTGGGGGAAGAGGTATGAAACATGTTTGTTCACAAAATGGACTTTATAACATGCTGACTTGATTACATTCTCTCTCTCTCTCTCTCTCTCTCTCTCTCTCTCTCTCTCTCTCTCTCTCTCTCTCTCTCTCTCTCTCTCTCTCTATATATATATATATATATATATATAATGAATATTACTAAAAAGCCTAATATGATTTTTAAAAGTGCTCGACCCCTTGGGGAGCAACATCTGAACATCCTGAAGAGAGCCACGCTCGAAACAATAATTGTAGTTGATTTTTCGTACTCCTTTTAATACTTGATTTTAACATATATATATGTATGTATGTATGTATGTATGTATATATATATATATATATATATATATATATATATATATATAAACACCACAGAATTATGGACTGTGGTGTGTCTCTATCTGACGCCAAGAGCACAGACACAATCAGCCGTGTCTCCCTGATGAGTCCGATCCAGCGGACGAAAGGCCTCGGAGCAGGCGACACATATAGATCTGTCTTCGGGAGGGATTGCGATAGTTTCTTCATGCAGCTAGTGAAGGGGTTTTCATATTTATGATATACATTTTCCCATTTATTTCATCTTCAATTTTTTTTTTTCCCTCTCAATTTCTAATCTTTGCCAAATCATTACTATAATGATGGAAGAATTGTTAACCTGCACTTTTTTTCCCCCACTACTTAATTGTTCAGCATTATACTGTTTGGTCAATCAGTGGGTGATTGCATCTCTTACGAGATCCAAGGAAGGGTTGTTCTGCACAATTCTTAGCCGCTGACAATGCTTGGGTTATTGAACAGCAGAGCTGACCACTCAGACTGTTCCGTATCTTTTGATCTCCCTTGCATCCTTAAATGGATCCTCAAGCATAGGCTCAAGATTGTCCCTTACATTTTATACTGTTTGCGTAATGTTTTTAGTTTTCAACAACTTTTTTTTTTCCTCTCCAAACTTTCGTTTTGTTTAATTCTACTACCTTTCGCTGGCTGCTTTGGGGGTGCTGTTGCATTCTTTTTTCGAACCCTTGGCGGTCGGAACACCACAGAATTATGGACTGTGGTGTGTCTCTATCTGACGCCAAGAGCACAGACACAATCAGCCGTGTCTCCCTGATGAGTCCGATCCAGCGGACGAAAGGCCTCGGAGCAGGCGACACATATAGATCTGTCTTCGGGAGGGATTGCGATAGTTTTTCTTCATGCAGCTAGTGAAGGGGTTTTCATATTTATGATATACATTTTCCCATTTATTTCATCTTCAATTTTTTTTTTCCCTCTCAATTTCTAATCTTTGCCAAATCATTACTATAATGATGGAAGAATTGTTAACCTGCACTTGTTTTCCCCCACTACTTAATTGTTCAGCATTATACTGTTTGGTCAATCAGTGGGTGATTGCATCTCTTACGAGATCCAAGGAAAGGTTGTTCTGCACAATTCTTAGCCGCTGACAATGCTTGGGTTATTGAACAGCAGAGCTGACCACTCAGACTGTTCTACATCTTTTGATCTCCCTTGCATCCTTGAATGGATCCTCAAGCATAGGCTCAAAGATTGTCCCTTACATTTTATACTGTTTGCGTAATGTTTTTTAGTTTTCAACAACTTTTTTTCCTCTCCAAACTTTCGTTTTGTTTCATTCTACTACCTTTCGCTGGCTGCTTTGGGGGTGCTGTTGCATTCTTTTTCGAACCCTTGGCGGTCGGAACACCACAGAATTATGGACTGTGGTGTGTGTCTCTATCTGACGCCAAGAGCACAGACACAATCAGCCGTGTCTCCCTGATGAGTCCGATCCAGCGGACGAAAGGCCTCGGAGCAGGCGACACATATAGATCTGTCTTCGGGAGGGATTGCGATAGTTTTCTTCATGCAGCTAGTGAGGGGTTTTCATATTTATGATATACATTTTCCCATCATTTTCATCTTCAATTTTTTTTTTTTCCCTCTCAATTTCTAATCTTTGCCAAATCATTACTATAATGATGGAAGAATTGTTAACCTGCACTTGTTTTCCCCCACTACTTAATTGTTCAGCATTATACTGTTTGGTCAATCAGTGGGTGATTGCATCTCTTACGAGATCCAAGGAAAGGTTGTTCTGCACAATTCTTAGCCGCTGACAATGCTTGGGTTATTAACAGCAGAGCTGACCACTCAGACTGTTCTACATCTTTTGATCTCCCTTGCATCCTTGAATGGATCCTCAAGCATAGGCTCAAAGATTGTCCCTTACATTTTATACTGTTTGCGTAAGTTTTTAGTTTTCAACAACTTTTTTTCCTCTCCAAACTTTCGTTTTGTTTCATTCTACTACCTTTCGCTGGCTGCTTTGGGGGTGCTGTTGCATTCTTTTTCGAACCCTTGGCGGTCGGAACACCACAGAATTATGGACTGTGGTGTGTGTCTCTATCTGACGCCAAGAGCACAGACACAATCAGCCGTGTCTCCCTGATGAGTCCGATCCAGCGGACGAAAGGCCTCGGAGCAGGCGACACATATAGATCTGTCTTCGGGAGGGATTGCGATAGTTTCTTCATGCAGCTAGTGAAGGGTTTTTCATATTTATGATATACATTTTCCCATTCATTTCATCTTCAATTTTATTTTTTCCCTCTCAATTTCTAATCTTTGCCAATATATATATATACTAGCAGGGGCACCCGGCGTTGCCCGGGATATGAACTTTCTTTGCGATACTCACGTGACGGCAAACATGTATTAATTGTTTTGATTGACAGTCAATCTCCCCACCCATCTAATATATATTTTTGACTTTTGAAGAATGGGAATGGGGGGGCGGGGGGGGGGGGGGGGGAGAGAGAGAGACACTCAATGTTCCCATTCCCATTCTTCTTATTGCCCTTAATTTTGTAGGCAAAGGCTGCTTTTAGCCACGCAATGGTCTTTGCAACAGGAGGCTCATGGTCTCCTGTTTGTTTGCTGCCTTGCTTGCGTCTCATGTGGTTTCTTCCCGGGCATGCTGAGATGCAGTCCTGACATGGTCTGCTTCCCGTCTCTGGTTCCTTTCCTCTAGATCTTCCCTAGCACGTCGAGATGCTTCTCTCGCTCGATATTTCGCCTGCACTCACTGTTCCCATTTCCATTCTTCTGATTGCCGTTAATTTTGTAGGAAGAGACTTTTGCCATTAATTTTGTAGGAAAAGACTTTGTGCGAAAGTAGTTTATTTTAGGTTTTGCTTGAGTTAATCAACGGGTCTGTGTCTAATGTAAAAATAGTGTAGCAGGTTTTGCACAGTACAATCATTTTTCTGAGCCCTCTCATTCCTCCCTTTTCATCCCCCTACCCTGTTCCATCCATATTGCA